>BDDA01001183.1:0-26448 GCA_001662385.1 Chlamydomonas asymmetrica | reverse complement strand
GCCCCCGCCCACCCAAGCTGAATAAAACCCCCACTGTACCCACACGCCGCCCTGTCATATCAACACCCATGCTTTGACACCACCTCCCAATAAACCTTTGCGCTGCGTCGGACATGCAAAGCTGAACCTCGTAATTGCGATGGCATGCGTTATCAGAGTGATTGGCATTGTACCTGCGTGTGCAAGCCAATAAGACGCGATGGGGTGCATGCTGCTTCATCATGTGGCGCGTGCGCCGCAAATCCTGGCCTAGGATCAGCAGAACAACCTGCTGCTGCTGCTGCTGCTGCTGCTGTTGTGTTCGCTGCCTTGTATGTGCCATCGTGGTTTGATCTGTTGTGTTGTCTTGTGCTGTTGTGCGGTACGGTACGCACCAGTGCCATCGGGCGGTGGCATTACGGTATGTGACGTGCCATAGAGCCGCTGCTCATGTGTTTGTGTCGACGCTGATTGTTTGTGATCCTGTGTTGTGCCCCAGCAGGCTCTCTTATGAGCCTCATTGCCGCTGATGCTGGTCTGTGCACGCATGCACAGCCCCTCTGAGCGTCATACTACAAGACGTCTCCATGCACATCTGTTTGTGAGCTGTGTTTGTGAGCTTGCACCCTGGTTGCAACCTGTTATGCTGTACAGCACCTCAAGGTGTCAAGCTCACGCCATGCAACTTGTGTGGGCCCTTTCAAGAGCAGGCCGCTCTGCGTTCGGCTTGCAGCGTTGCTGTCTCCTACCGCATGATTGTAAACTACGTTTGGTTGCCTCATGGATGAATGGATGGTCGTATGCAGTGGGCCTCGAGGCCCGCCTGCAAGAATGAACATATGAAATCGCTCGATAAGGTTCAGCTGGTGCGCCTCACGGCTCGCATCATTCATCAGCCATCCAACTGCATGCGTCCAACGCCAGCAGACCATTGCGTGGGGCAGGAACATCCTCTGCCCAGCCCCTCCCCCAGTCCCCCGCCCTGCATGCGTTTTGTGGGATGCTCGCATTGCTCACATTGTGTCAGCTCATGGCCTGCAAGCCGTCGGGGCGTCCAGTGAGGCACATGAATGCTCTCATTCCAGGCACTCATGCGTGCCTGTGGGTGCCTCGCTGTAGCAGTGTCAGGATGTCGTTGCCCGGCCCCCCGCTGTTGACATGACCCACATCAGCGCGTGTGCACTGGTCACACACCCTGCCACGCTTTTCAGTCTGTGCATGATGACTCGCATGCCTATTCCCTCCCCACACGCGCGCTTGATGCTGTCATGCGTGTCAGAATGCAGCCTGGAAGGCCGTTGGTGCACGTGCTCAGCGCGTGAGCACCACACAGCCGCAGCGGCATATGCCATCACGTTGACATGCAGTCCGCGTAGACACCAAATCGCGAGCACCAGAACTGGGGCACCAGCCTGGCAGTAAGCTACGCTAACCATGGCAGCACCAGGTTTAACCCAATAACGGAGGTGTCAACTCACGCGCCTGCACACGATACAGACCAGGAAGCGTGTCACACGTGTCTGCCCTGTGCCATGCATTCAGCCGCAGTACCGTATAGGGGCTACGTGACTGCTTACAGTGCACTGCAGCTTTCCACTGCTCAGTCGTCACGTCCAAAAACTCACTGTTTTTTCGTCTGCGACATGCAGTCAAGCATTCCTCAATCAGGCGAAGAAAGTGCGCCAAACGATGGAAACCATGGCGTTTGGCACGAGCTGAGCACGGGTCCGGAACGGATGTGCGTAAAAGTTATGTGCATGCACCAAGTGTCGCAGGCTCGATGCTTTATTCGGGTCCTTCCCTCGTCATCCACCAACTGTCCAGGCAGTTCTGCTGCCCGTTGCGTGCAGCGGCTCAACCCACAACGGCGTCTGCTTCTATCTCCACCAGCAAGTCTGGGTTGATGAGACGCTTGACCTCCAAAGCCGTGCAGGCTGGCCGAATCTCTCCAAACACCTCTCCATGAGCTCGGCCCACCGCCTGCCAGTCCCGCTCAATGTCGGTCATGTACACTCGTGTGCGGATGACGTCCTCTGGACAGGCTCCAAAGTGCGCGAGGGCAGCTTGAATACGCTCTATAGCCAGCTTTGCCTGAGCAATTGCAGGACAGTTCCACTTGTGAACTCCGTGCACATATGATACAGCGTCTGCAGTCAGCAGGCAACCGTGCACTTGCGCAGAAGCTGATGGCCCCAAAGAACAGCATTGGAGAGCAGGTGGGAGACTAACCTGTGCATATGCATCGCCCTTGTGCAGGGCTTGGCCTGTCCCGTCCGCAGCTGTGGTGCCAGACACGCTGATGAACGGTCCCTTCCTAACCGCTCGAGAATACCCAACCAGAGGTTCCCACTTGGACGCCGAAGATAGGGTCTGCCTACTGAGACTCGTCATCACGACGCCTTGTCTCAATCTCCTGCTGTTTGCAGATTGTTGGTACTGGAAAGCACGAGCTTGCATTGTGAGCTTTATGTACTCAGCCCCTCGACCTGAAGGCCTGCGCAACGCGCAGTGACGGGGAAACTGCAAGCTTGCGTCAACAATACTATGGAAATTGAAATCTCCCACAACCTGAACTGTCGAAGCACCTGGTGCGCAGTGGGTGTTACTACAGGTTTGCCTTCATATGCGTAGATCACTGTCGCAGGCAATGTGACAGGCAGCAGGTCAGCGCCATGTTGGGCACATGAAGTCGTACCACGTCCCGCAGCAGGGTGCTCAATTCGAATTTCTTACCCAACATCCGCCTACGCAAGCGGTAAAACTTAGCCCTGCCTAGTCCCTGCCTCCCTTGGGTTAGCTGCCGAGTGCCCAAGGCAACATGCTAGAATCCTGAGGACTGGCAACGGGTGAGCGAGCCATGCATGCAGTGTGCGTGGTGCAGGCTGTAGTACGGCAAACGCGTTCATGTCAATGCAGTGAATAAATGAATCATCAAAACCTGTACCAGGCTGTAATGCGATGTCCATGTCTGCAGCACTATCAGGCACCGGAGCCACATGCATGACAAGTCTCAAGCGAAAATGGTTTGGGCTCTACTGTACATTGGGCAGGCATGCATGGGGCATTTTCACATCGCGAGCTCCCTCAGCAACTTGCGGCATCAACTGAATGCACCCGTTGAGGCGCAGCTGCGCACGCCACAGCACCCATCGCGGCAAACGCGTTGTGCGTGGCAATAGAAACCTTGTCCAATGAAGTCCTATCACGTGCAGTCACAAAGCAGGTGGTTCATTAACGTCGGTACAACAAGCAATTGTGCAAGCGTGTGTTATGATGCACCATGAAGAGTGCAAGTCTGCAAGAACAGCTGCAGGTTGGTAATGCATGAAACTACGGTAATGACCAGGGTATTGACAAAAGCACTGATATTCAGTACATGTTGCACACGCGCGCAGCGGAGCCCGTTGCCTCAAGCTGGGCGTTGCAATCCGCCACCTCCTCTCCCCGCAAGCACCTCGCATACACGCGGCAGCCGGGCCGCACGCATGCCGCCGCCAGCAACCAGACAGCCGTTGACAAGCCCAGCTCTCCCCCGCCACTGGCTCCGCTGCCCCACTTGGCAGCCACTACACCGCCGTCGCCATTGCTCCGACTAACGCTGCCGCAGCTTTCAGCGGTGCTGCTGGCAGCTTCGCCGCCGGCGCTGGTGCTGGCGCTGGCGCTGGTGCCGGTGCTGCAGCTGGCATCAGTTCCGGTGCTGTTTGAGGGGAGCTGTCGCGGGGCAGCCACAGGACGAGCAGCAATGTCGCTAACAGGAGCGATGTTGTCAGCGAAACTAGCGGCAACAGCACCGGACCTGATGCCAGCGCCGCCAACTTCGTTCCTGCTCGCTACATCGCTGCTCATCCGGCTGCTGCTATCCCCCGGCAGCTCCTCTCTCCCTCCCCCTCCCCCTGTCACCTCCACATACAGTCGCTGCAGCTGCGGCAGCGTGCGCAGCAGCCCCGCCGTCGCTGCCGTCGCGCTCACGCAAAACCCGTCCAGCGCCAGTGTGCTGAGGTTGGGCAGCGTGCTGCCCAGGCGGCGCAGCAGGGAGGGCAGGCAACGGTCCAGGAGGGCGGCGCCGTGGCCCAGCACGCACAGCTGCATGCAGCGCACGCCATGGAGGCGGGTGCATGTGGGCGACATGTGGCTCCAGGAGGGGCCCACGTCGGCGAAGCGCAGCTCCAGGCGTAGTGTCCAGGCGTGTGCGCTGGCGGCGAGTGAGGTGGTGAGCGCGTGGAGGCGATGTGGGTCACCCGGGGCAAACGCCTGGGCACGTGCAAGTAAGCCACCAAGACACCAAGCCGAGGTGGAGTGAAGTGAGCAGGGACAGTAGACCGACTCAGGACGAATGGGTGTGTTACACGGCATGAGCACGACAGTGGAGTGTTGCACATGGTTGCACCGTGCCGGTGGCTGGCAAACCGCTTACATGCTCCCCCGCCGTCAGTTGGCGCATGCTCACAACGGTCGGTGCAGTACAGGCTGGGCGCAAAGGAGCATTACAGGAATGGCCATGCAGTGCAGCATGCATTACAGGTCATGGATTAGGGGTTATGCAGGCATTGAAACCATTAACAGGTGGCAGTCTTATATGCATGGCAGACTGTGCAGGATGCCACAGCATGCTGAATCCTGGGCCCAACAACCGCAACAGCAGGTAACCTGTGCGGGCACTCACCTCTGCGAGCCGCACCGACAGCGTCAGGCCCAGCAGCGAGCGCAGCGCAGGGAACATGCACACGTGACCGGGCGTGAAGGGGTATGAGTTCAGGCTGTAGTCAGCGGGCGTCCAAGCCTGCACCGCGCTGCTGTTTGAACCTGCGGAGCCGTAGTCCGTGCGCCTCGCGCCGCCCAGCAGCGTGTGCACACGCGAGAAGACCGCTGTCGCGGATGAGGCGTAAGGCTGGCGCCTCCCCAGGAATAGGCCCATGACGCCGAGCACCTCCAGGCGCAGGAGGCTCTTAGACAGGGTTAACAGCTGGTCTCCGTCCAAGTCAAATGGCACGGAGAGCGATCGTAGCTGTGCAGGTGATGTGCACAGCACGCACAGCACACAGCAGGGTGTGAGTATGGAACCATGCAGGAGCAGCAGGAGGAGCAACAAACACGGCTGTTACTTACACACTTGTGCAAGGCAATGATAGATGGATGTGCTAAGTTAGGCTACCAGCTTTGACAAAACCGACTAGGGCTACTACATACAAGGTGCTGACAGTAGCAGCATACCTGTGGAAGTGCACACACGGCCTCTAGCAGCTCCGCATCCATGAACTTGCTGGGAAGCCGTGCTGTCAGCGTGAGGCACAGAGACGTGAGGCGAAGGTGATGGCGCAGCGACGCAACCAAATGTGGCTGCAGCGGCAGACGCTGATGGCCGCGCAGTCGGATTTCATTGAGCTCAGGAAGAGAAGGCCAAAGACGCGAGAGTACTGACGATGGGACGCAGCCGTCCTTTGTGGTCTTGATGGTCAGCTTTGTCAGGCCAGTCACAAACGCAGCAGCAACTGCACAGTATCGTGCCACGTATGCTGCCACCTCGTCCCTCGCCCAAGACAGGCTATCCGCCAGCCACGCCTCCGCCAGGACAAGGTGTATCTCCTCAACCGTACGGAAGCGGGCGTGGAACGCTGCAAGGTCCTCCGGAGAAGGCAAGTTGCTTGTTGTCGTGCGTCCCAGGCGGACACGTGCGATGCTGAGACCGTCGAAACTGAGTTGCCTTGCCTCCCTGCTCGCCAGCCTCAGAGATTTCTGCTCCTCAGGACCCAGGAAACGCCACAAGCCAGCGTCCCAGCAGACCCCGAGGAGTGAGACGTGCTCTATCAAGGGCACGGGGGGCCCGCTACAGGTACCATCTTCGGAACTAACTTCGGTCTCCATATTCCTACCCGAGTTATCACAGTATTAAAATCGCAATATCCTGCAACTTCAAACCAGCAGAGATATTGACAGGCTGGCAGACAGCGGTAATGCCAGGGCCAGGCCGTGCGGCGTCAAGTGTCCTGCAATTTGTACAGCATTAGTTTGACATGCAGCGCACATGGAGCCTGCATTATACAGAGCACAAATCGTGTGACACAGTCACCATATTCACACCCTGATTGCACACCCCTACCACCTACAGGGCATGCAGCGGATGGTGGCATATGCCTCGCGCGTCCCCCCCCCGGGTTGTGTGGTGCTGTCCGTTCAGGTACAGCATAACATCACACGCCATGCAATCGATGGAGAAGCTGGTATGACACGTGCACAGGGACTTGGCTAGGGTATGGTTTACATCACTTAACCGATCAGGCCGTTCATGGATGAGCGTACGCTAATGTGATGCGCGGAGAGGATGTTCGGGCGGGTGCGTGTGCCCCCATGAAGTGATCAATCCAGGTCATACAGGTCACCGATGACGGTTACACCAGTGCTGCCAGTGTGTTGCTGGTGCGTACTGCCATTGCAAGGCAGGTCCCCATTCAAAACCTCCCCAGTGCAACCATCTTGCGTAGAGGTTTCGGGCGCTAACAGCGACGTGGCCGCAGCGCTCGATACCAGCTGCACCCCTTTCTCTGTTGCGGCTGGTTGCTCGTGCGTCATTGTGGCTGCTGTGGGAGGCTGCTGTGGGGCTGTCACGTCCACCCCTGTCGCACACGGCTGCTCCTGAGCCTCGGTATGTCCTGACGGCTGCTGCTGCTGCTGCTGCTGCTGAGGATCGTGTGGTTGTTGCGGATCCTGAGGTCGGGCGGCAGCCCCTTCCTGCTGCACCCGGGGCTTGGGTGCCGCCTGCTGCTGCCGCTCCCGCTGCTCAGCCTGCTGCTGTTGCTTGAACAGCTCAGCCAGCTTAGGGCACTCCGCCTTGTGGCCGTCCCGCCAATGCGTCGCCTGCGTTTGCATAGCAGCGTCAGTTAATTGAGCGATTGACTTTGCATGCAATTGCCTTACAGGCCGTACGGGGACGCATGAGTTGGTTGTCAAGTGTCAACGCATTCCGCACAATCCTGTGTGCTCAGAGCGTGACCACGTTCACGATGTCGAATCGCACAGCGGTGCACGGGCGTGACTGCTTGCAGATTTCAGCCCTCGCCCCCTAGAGGGCAACCTCTGGCTGGCCAGCCGAGTGCAAGCAACAACAACAACTCCTAGTCCACAGCTGATGACGAGTGTGCTTACTCATTCCAAGTGTACTGCATGCAGTACGTACGGTACCCACATGTACTGCATGCAGTACGGGCGATACCTGGCAGTGGGCGCTGCAGTACAGCGCGGACTTGCACGCCCCGCAGCGCTTGAAGGGCGCCGCCGCCAGGCCCTCGCGCTGCAGGCAGGTGGCGCTGTCGCACTTGCGCCCCGCCTGCGCCGCCGTCGACGACGCCAGCAGCACTGCGCCGCGAGAGCGTGCCACGCCGGCGCCCTCGCCCATGGCACGCAGCGCAGCTCGCTGGCGTGCGTCCTCCGAGTCCGCGCTGGGGGCGGGCGCTGCCGCCGCACCGCCCTGCAGCAGCAACAAGCCGCGGCATACAGAATTGTTATGCCCAGCAAGCAAGTGACTTCTCCCCGTTTGGCGCACAACAGCATCCTGCAACCAATGGCTTACCAGGCTGTAGCTACTCCAAGGCAAGGCGCGTTACGGATAAGGGTGTTGTGCAGCTGGATGTGCAGCCAGCCTATTCACCTTCTGAGCGGCGCCGTTGAGGGCCGACTGGCTATCGAACGCAGACGCAGACGATGATGTTGACCCAGATGGCTCTCCCGCTCCTCCACCGGAGGATGTGGACTTGTTCGGCGGCGCCGCTGCAGCGGCGCGCTTCAGGTCCTCAGCGGTGGCCCACTTCTGAGGCGGCACAAACGCTTCAAACACGCGAGGGTGCTCAGAAGCGCGGCCATGCGCACCACCGCCACTGGAGGAGCTCGCAGCGGCCTGCAGTGACCGGGTGTCAAAGTAGTAATCGTACTGCTGTACTGCGGTGGGACGGGGCGCGATACGTACTGCCTCCAGCTCAGCAGGGGTCAGGGCTGCACGGTCAGCGGCTGCATCCTCCGCATCCTCCGCCAGCGCCAGCAGCTGCACCTCCCCGCCGGCACCGCCCACCACCGCCCCGCCCTGGTAGGTCGCCATGCTGCACACCTGCTCCAGAGAAACAATGACTCCGATGATGATGTTGCTACAGCCGTTGACCACCAGGCCAGAAACTGCCCAAACGGAAGCAACAACAGCCGCACCACGCTTTGCAATGCAAGGCACACACCACGTCTTGCTTTGTGGGGCAAAAGTCACCATGCATATGATAAGCTTGCAGGACTCGAGCACAAATGCACAATCCTTGATAAATCAAAACATCCTATGGCCTCTCATGCTACTAGCATATGGATGGCATCCTTGCAGCGTCCAGTGTGTGTCATTCGTCTGAATGCATCAGGGATATTCCTTGCGAGGCCGAACCCCACCTGGAGGCCGACATCCACTGACGCCAGCAGATCGCCGCTCTGCATAGCTCATCAAATGAACATCATCATGTACAACATGGCGGTACAATCAGCATTATTCACCCAGCGAGCGAGTGCAGGAGTGAGTGAGTGAGGCCAGCGATAGGTTCCCGCAGCACACACTGCACCCTCCAAGAGGCCTAGCCACCACACCGGCCAATGATGACGGCAGCACTAGCGTTTGAGAGCACGCATGCGCTCGCCACATCTTAGCCTTGTGGACTGGAAATGGCCTCCACCGTTTCCAGCATGTACAATGCATGTGCCACTGCATGTCCGGCGCGGCAAGGCACAGACACGGCGCATGCAGAATCCAGCACGTGTGTGGGCGCGCATCGCCCACGCTGCACAGTGCACACTTCAAAACTAAACCCGTCCCCCAATGACCTGTGGGCCAACGGCTGTCAAGTCAATCGATCATGCACAATCCAGCTGCCATCGCGTGACTGGATTTGGGTCATGTACCGTGCAAGCTGAGTGCCACAGAAGTACCGTAGGCAACCGTCTTGCAGACCCCAGCAGCTGACCTTAACCTCCCACAGCCGCACGTGTCCGTCTGCACCCCCTGACAGCGCCTGCCCCCGCGTGGGCAGGCACGCCACCGCGCCCACTGCCCCGCGGTGCCAACGCTCCCAGTTGCCAGCGCCATACGCCCACACCTGCAAGAAAGCACGCCACACCACACCATACCACACAGGTGAGGACACACAGCACCGAGTGTAAGGCAACAGGCACCATGAACATAGCAGTACGCATCATGTAAGGCAGTACGCATTGTGTGTGAGCAGTACGCTGACCCAGCGCGGGTTTCACTCGCAAGGCCATGGCGATCATGCAATGCAACCCTGACACCAGGAGCGTGTGGTGAACCGCACAGCAAAAGCAGGGGGATGGAGAGGGGGCAGCCCCACACCAGCATGTAAGTGATGTAACGCAAGTCGTATCTGCTGGCACGCTTGCATCGGCAGTTGCAATTCATGTCTTGCAGCTCCTAGCGCAATCCTGTGAAGAAGACACTGCCATGACGCCTTACTGCTGCGTGCCCAAGCGCATCGACTCAACCCAAATGGGCAAATACGCGATGCGTGAATGAAGCTGTACCGCATCCCCCACACATGGCTGTGCCAGCATCGTCGCCTCACGATCGCACCATGCCGTCCTCAAAGCCCATCAGCACCACGGTGGCATCATAGTCTGCAGCGAGCGGCCGCGGCCTGCCCGCCAGCCTGCCGCCGGTGTCCACCACAATGCCCTGGCCCTGCGCCACGTCCAGCTGAACATGCGCACGCACACACGCACACACGCCAGGCACACACACACGCCGGGCATGGGCAACAGTGGCAATGTGTCACGACAACAACCTGGCAACGAGTTACGGAGTTTGCAATGCTTCCCGAGCACCCCATGCGTGCTTCCCGTGCTTGAAAATCACACAGCATAGCTGCATATGCCAGAGGGGCGCCCGAGACTTGAAGGTCTGTCCGAGCATGTGAACTACAAGCGGCCGAGCGGGTCGGACAGGAGGCAGGGGTGGGCTGGCGCACATGCTCGACTTTTGAGGCGCCCATCATGCCTACGCCTTTGCATAAGCAGCACAGACACAGGCGCGCTGTGTGCTGGCAAAGAGCTTGCAACTGCTGGCAAACATCGGTGATCCTCCCCGTGAGCGGTGAGTCACTGCTGCACTGAAGGCAGTACGGTGCTTCTGCATGAGGGCTCGATGCCACTTACAATCTGCAGCTGCGGGTCCTGGCCAGGCAGCCACGACACGCACGCGAGCTCCTTGCCGGCAAGCACGGCATGCACCACGTTGTGGTCACGCAGCAGCTGCGCCGCCTCCGCCTGCCGCTGCTGCAGCGCGCTCGGGCTGGCGCCGGCTGACCCGGGGGCGGCGGCTGCAGCCGCTATGGCGGGTGGCAGCGGACGGCCTAGCGCCCGCAGCATCTTGCCGTCACCCTGGTGTCGCATGTATAGTCGCATGTGTAGTGCGGCGCGTGAGTGAGTGAGTGAAGAAGGGTAAGAGCAGCACACCAGCGCAAGCACTAGCTGCGCAAAAGTGAAGGACACAAGTGAAGGACACAAGTGAAGGACACAAGCTCGCGGGCTGGTGGTTTGATCAGCAACACCGAGGGCCACTGGCCCTGTGGCCCGCCCCCTGCCCTGCCATCGCGGTTCACAGCCCCTCCCTGCCTTCAGCGCGTCCAGAGGCGCTCGCACTCACACTTTGCCCACATCACTGACGCAGTTCGGCCAATCATGATATCGTGCCATCGCCTAAATACACCACGAGCCCATGAGTGATCCTAATATGATATGGACGCGTCATCAAGCCAGCAGCAGGCAGCAGCACGCCATCAGCAGCAGCAGCGCTGTCTGCGAGGCAAGGAGATGCACCATGCGCCACTCACCATGCGCCACACGCCCACGCGCCCCTTGCCCGCTGCGTGCACCACCAGCAGTGTGTCACCATCAGGCGTGGGCCCCAGGCTCAGATTGTACACCGGCAGCACGTCGATGCGCAGATCCTCCTGCGGTACACGAATCAACGGTACAACGTGGGAAACTGCATGCGCGATACAAGCGGAGCCCCACCCAACCAAAGGTTAGGTTTCAAGACCAGCACGCATGAATGCATGGTAAATGAGCTGGGCGCGGGGCTATCACCCAGTGCTGGTCCGTCCCACCAGCGCATTTGCCACATGGGACACTGCCATAGGCAGCAGTGGCCAGGCGGCATACACACATGCATGGGCATGCGCACAGTGCACGTATCATCAGCACTGTGCGGTGTTGTTGCTGCCATCACCTCATCAACGTGGTGTTCAAACAGGCTGTTTCCATGAGGCTGCCAAAGCTGTGCTTAGGGGTCACCTGCCTGGAACAGCGCCTGCAGCATGTCGTTGCCCTCCTCGTCCGTGCGCATCCACACGCGGACGCGCCCCGCCGCCGTGCCCACAGCCACGTACGCGCCGTGCAGCGCAAGAGACACCACCGGGGCGCCCGCCTGCATGCATGCATGCATGGGGATTGGGTTTCCAGCAGCGCATAAGGCGGGCTACAATGCCACGAACATGTGTGCAGCATTGGCGGTGCGTTGGCCGGCATACCGGATTTTGGGTCAAGCAGGTTCCATCTGTTGAGGTATGCAACGCTCTAAATCATCTCGAGCGCTCGAGATGATTTAGAGCGTTGCATACCTCAACACCATCGATCATTCTCGTGGCCTGCGTGCAGCAGGTCTGGTGGTCCGATGAACGTCCGCATACTTGTGTGGTCGTGGCACATCTGCGTCAGCAGCCGCACGCGGGCCGGCAGCGCCACGCACCCACGTTTGCCCCCCTGGGGTGGCCCACCGCTACCAGCCAGAGCCATGCGAGTCTGTCACGCGTGAACCTGCATGCGTGTACATGCATGTGCGGTATCTGCGCATGCTGGCCGCTGCGTGTGAGTGGCATCAGCGCATGCACACCTACCTCCACAGTGCACAGCCTGCGCCAGGAGGCGGTGTCCCACACGCTCACGCGCCCGCTGGGCGACGCGTCAGCAGCCACCAGCACGTCGGCCTGCGGGGAAGAGGGTTGATAGAGCACAAGAGAGGGCTGCATGTAAGGGGTACTTCACATTGGAACTGGTTTCCGTTTCGGATTTGCTCTGGTTAGGATAGCCCCCGAACTGGTTAGGGGGGCTAACCAGTTCGGATTCGGATTGTCTTCACACTTGCGCCAGTAGGCCAGATGGATACAACCCTGAGGGCACAACCTTTCGGCCCAAGATTGTGTGTATTTCCTTTGTGTTGCTAAGCATGTCCTCAACGCACAGCTCGCTATGTTGTGCAGCTGGGTATGTGTTGTTTGTGCTGCGTGGTCGCGTGCGAAAGCGCACGACACTGCTGGTGCCTTGACGTGGTGCCTGGATGTGGTGCAGCAAAGGGTCTTTATGTAGCACCAGAAGCAAAGTGGCAGCGCCACACACGAAGTACAAAGTTTTCCAGAGCGAAACCAAACCCGAATCAGACCCGCCCCCCCCTGATAGGGTTTCGCCCCTGGATGGGATAGGTCAAGTCTGGTTACATAATGTGAAGACAACTGGTTAGGGTTCGGCACGAACTGGGTTCAGCAAAAGTGAATCCGAAACCGAAACCAGTTTTAATGTGAAATACCCCTAACGAGCCACATGTATGATGCTACGATAGCCATATGGCACGTTTGGGAGGGCGTGCGGAGAACACACACCACCCACACATCGGTGGGTTGGTTGCTGCAGTTGCAAGTGTGCAGCCCCACGGGGACTCCTTCATGCGAGGTATTCGCACATAGGGCGAGCTGTGGGAGGCCTGCAGCAAATGCCAGCGCTGGTCATCCCTGCAAGTTTACGGCGCCAGCGCTTCCGCGCCAGCATGTAAAGCGCGTCACCTGCACGGCGCACGCCACAAAGCGCTGCCCGTCCATCTCCCCCATCTGGAGCACCGGGTTGAACTCGACCTCGTCCTGCATGCACAATCAAATTGCAGACACTCAGCTCAGCTGAGCTACGAACAGGAACCTGCAGAGCATGTGACCAGAGTGATGGGCACGAAACCGCCATGGCATGCGCCATGGCAGCGGCAACTCACCTCCGTTCCTATTGGAGACCACGCCCTCACGCAAGGTGCATAACCTGCATACACCATAGTGCAGACACATGTAACCTATTGCGCTTGCTGTGGCTGCACCTCTTGACCCTGCAGCGAGCCACTGAAGCCGGTTGGCAGCGTACAAAACGACCATTGTGCAACGTTGCTGTGCACCCACTTACCAATGGCAGCCATGATTGGCGGCCATGTTGGTGTGCAAACCACCTGAGTGACAGCTGCTTTGTGAAGCCAGAAACTGCGCAGCGGCACACACAACGCTTGCTCAAGCACATGACATAGGACTGTCGCTTTGGACATCGTGCGTTACGCAGGTGTCAAACACCACGGAAAGCTTACTTAGTGGGCGTTTCATAGAAAGCCTCCATCCAGGCTCCTGGTATTGTTGACTGCTGCTTGCGTGCCGGTCAATGCACCTGCGCTTCACAGATGTGAAGGTGTGACTGCCATAATACTGCGCTGAAGTACTGGTCAGGGATCCAAGTATGAATCGGTTGTTCTAAAGGTAAAAATGTTCCACGCGCCCAGCTCTGGGACAACGTGTGGGTGCAGGGATGCCTGTCTCCTTTGTAGGCAGGGCCCCCAACTGATATATACTGAAGAGTGCACGAAAGATTGGGCAGAGCTGTGTAGGCTTCATGTCACAGTGTGAGCAGCAGAGTTTTGCGTCTCCCTGGATTTGCGCTGGTGGACAACCTCAGAACCATGTGGCTTGCCGATCGCCAGACACATCCATCCGAGTGAGGACGGGCAGGAGGGAGGGGCCCATGCATGGAGCACTTGGTGCGGCAGATGATGGATGCATTGGAGGCATGCGGTCTGCACATCAGCTGGACCCCCACTTCACTGCGCGCATTCACCCAGCAGGATGCCAGCCAGGTTACCGCACGTCACAGGAATACAGGATGGATGCAGCATTCACCCCATGCTTAACATGGCGGCGTGAGGTCCTCGGTGCATTATTGGGGCTGAAGCGGTCTGGTGTGCGTGCGGGGGGGCACTCTGTGGGGGGCTGGCCGGTGCCTTGCGTGTTGTATAGGTTACAAGGCTGGGACATTCTGCGAGAGGACATGATTGGCTGCGGTTGTTACATTAAGGATTGAAGCATCACTGCAGCTTCATGCTGCTTCTGTGCAGCAGGGATCGCCGACTCACCTGCTGGCATCATGCCTGCATGCGTCAATATGCTGGCAGGCTGCCCACCGCCACTACACCGCTGCCTGGCTGCCAGGCAAGTTGCAAGTCCACAGACACTGCTTTGTTGAGCTTGAATATACAGTACACGCCTGCTGCCTTGACTGCTAGTTTCTGCCCTTGAGTATATACAATTGAAAGTGCTGCTCACAAGTGTATCGTCATCAATCACAGGAACCTCGCGACTGCCCCGACTCCGTTGTTAACAATCTTGCAGCGCAGGCGCTGACTGGACCTACTGTAGAGTGTACTCTCGTCGTGGTTACGCTAGTGGGTGCGACAGCGCAGTGGAGGGGGGCTTTGGTGTAATCGGTCGTCCACAGGCCCCAGCCCCAGGGCTAAGGCGTGAGCTGCCTGCGGGAGACTATGCAGCATGCAGCTCACTTTGCAGGTGGGTTCGAACTGGCATGGTTTATCTCCAGGTCTGGGCATTCACTGATTTCGCTGCACGGAAACAAGAATCCGTCCAAGACGAAACCGTCAGCGCTGGCTGCCAACATAAGCTGGGGGTCAGTGACCAGCCAGGACCTTGTAGCAACAACACGTATGCAAGCCTGCACCTGCGTGACACCTCCTCAACCTTACCTGCGCGTAACTACAGTCGGTTCTGCTGCCGCCATGCCTGCCATGCGCTGACGAAAAACCGGGCTCCGCTCTCTGCTGCCTATGTGCAGGAATCCTCTCGTCAACGGTTTTCTCCAGCTCTGTTAGACGTCTTGCTGGGCCTTTGGGCTCCGCATTTTCACAATGCGCTGCTGGGAGCCCGTCGAGGTCAACTTCGTGCGGCCTTGCGACCAGCGCCAGGGACTGCACCGCCCCTGGCAGCCGACAGAGCAGCTCAAGTTGCAACAACAATGCTGACCACACCAGCTGGGCTTGCAGTGACGCAGCCCCTTCTTGTACGCGCAATGCACTTGGTTTGGGGTCACCACCGATTCCCGCTGATGGTCAGTCCTGGCAGTCACAACGTGTTTGGACGCCCTTCAGGCCAGCGACGCTGTCACCACAGGGCACAAGCGTCACGTGCAGCAGCACTGTAGGGAGTGTGGGCAGCGTGCGCAGCCTGGCCTCCATACAGCCGGAGAACGCGGTGTACTCGGGTCCCTCGTCGCCGTCTCCGTCACGCGTGACGCTGCGCACGCTGCGCAACAAGTACGCACAGCGGCAGCCGATCACCATGATCACCGCTTATGACTACCCCTCTGCAGTGCATGTGAGTTGTGAGGCGAGGGTTCATGGCGTGGAACTGCATGCCCAATGGGCGGCCGCGACTTACCTGCCACACAGCATCAACATCCACCCGTAGCCTATGCTGCTATGCAGCGCATCTCGGATGTCGTTATCAGTTTTGGTCTTTGTTGGAACCACACACGCGCAGGGCAACAGGCCGCGTAACCCCCTATGCATGCATGCGCGCATGCACGCAAACAGCCTGAAATCTCTGCCAACTGCTGCAGGCATGCGCCGAAATCCTCAAACCTGTCAAACGTGGTGGCAGGCATGCAATGGCATCCGCACATGTGCTCGCTGTGTTGTGTGCTGCGGGATTGCCTGCCCGCCTGCCTGCCTGCGGGCCTGCTGGCAGGTGGACCAGGCGCAGGCGGATATCCTACTGGTGGGCGACAGCGTGGCGATGGTGGTGCACGGCCATGACACGACGCTGCCGATCACTGTGGAGGACATGCTCACGCACTGCAAGTGAGAGTGGGAGGGGGAGTGAGAGGGGGTGGGGGCCCGGACCCAAAGCGCTAAGGCAGTCACCTGTTTGACTGCACGGCCTTCGCGCAGTCACCCGCCCGCGCATACGCACGGCGTACGTGACATCCCTGGAGATGTCTAGGCACACACGCGCACATTTACCGGCAGGTGCAGTTTGTATCCTCACCCATATGCACACTGCATGGTCCCACGGAAATCACACTGCTCGGTTCCACTGGAGCAAATAGGGAGCACAGCAAACCCGTCACCGCTGCATGCACACCTGTGCATCTCTGCATGCCTGCGTGCAGGGCTGTGGCGCGCGGGGCGCGGCGTGCCTTCCTGCTGGGCGACATGCCCTTTGGCAGCTACGAGACGGGCGTGCGCGACGCGGTGCGCAGCGCGGTGCGCTTCCTCAAGGAGGGAGGCATGGACGCCGTCAAGCTGGAGGGTGAGTGGCAGCAGGCGCGGCGGCACGTCACGCCCCGCAGTACCGTACAGACGCAGTACAGATGCAGTACAGATGCAGATATAAACTCCAGATGTATGCTTTGACATCGGTGTCACAATGCAGCGCATTGTTTTGTTGAAAACGAGGCAGGGCTGAGGGGAAAGGGGCTGGCTGAGGGCTGTCCTGAAGCAGCCGCCGCAGCTTAAAGTGTGTGGGGATCATGAATTACAACAGGTGGCCTAGTACAGGTGGCCTAGTATGGCGTCATGCTGGTTAGCAAGTGTGCAGCGTGTCCTGCGGCGCTGTGGTGTGTGTGCAGGCGGCAGCCCTGCGCGTGTGGAGGCTGCGCGCGCGATCGTGGAGGCTGGCGTGGCGGTGATGGGTCACGTGGGCCTCACGCCGCAGTCCGTCAGCGCCATAGGTGAGGGAGGAGCCGGGGCGGGAGAGAGGGGGCGAGGGAGGGACCTGCTTCAGGCCAAGCTCACATAGCAGGGTCGGGCAAGCGCACCTCACCTCGCCTCACTGCAGAACTGTCCTTGTACCGGTAATCCGGTGTCCAATTCACAAATTCCTTGGCCTACTGAGTGTTGGGGTGCCACGTTTCTGGGGATCCTCCGCATCAGTTGCTGTGTCCCAAGTACGGTGGGGTGCCGCTGCTGCTGCTGCTGCCGCAGGTGGTTTCCGGCCGCAAGCGCAGGTTGCTGATGAGGCCATGCGGGTGCTTCAGCAGGTGTGTGTACGCACGCGCACATGGTTGTACATATGGTTATGCACACCGTATGCATAAACTGGGTGTAAATTAGGTGCAAGCCGCCCCGCACTCGACAGCGTGTCAGGCGTGATGCGTCCACGGCGGCTGGCTCATTGGTGGCTGTTTTTTATGTGTTTTTGCAATGCGGCACTCTGTGCTGTATGGTTTGCGATTCAATCCGCTCCACCCACTTCCTGCATCATGGGAGGATTCATGAAGACCGGTACGGATACAGGTACAATTATCAGGATTATGGCATAATGACTCGTACGTCGCTACCGCTGTGTGACACATGATGCTACAGGCCCAGGCCCTGCAGGCCGCGGGCTGCTTTGGAATCGTGCTGGAGTGCATACCCGGCCCGATTGCCGCCGCCATCACCGCCAGCCTGTCCATCCCCACCATCGGCATCGGCGCGGGGCCTGCATGCAGCGGGCAGGTGAGGCGCGGCAGCGGCAGATGGTACTGAGGAGGTTACACGCCAGTGCAGGGTGGGCAAGCAGGGCGTGCAGCATGCGGACCGGAGCGCTGCCGGGAAGGGACCATCGTCTGGTTTCCTACCTGCATCGTGGCACGCTCTGGACGCATGCCTGCTTGCATGTTGCTTGGCACTGGCGCCTCGTCTTGCCTGGGGAGCGTTTGGCGTCCGACGGTTGACAGAGACGTACTTCAAAACTTGCCAGTGTTCATGTTGTTCCCTGGCTTCTCTTTGCGTGTGCAGGTGCTGGTGTATCATGACCTGCTGGGGATGATGTCTCACCCGCACCATGCCAAGGTAAGCGTGCTACGGACCGGGTGGGGCAGGGGGGGTCGCATGGAGGTAGCAGGGGGGGTAGCATCAGCATCATCGTGGCGGTGGAATACTGCACATCACGGAGAGGTTCATGGCCTTTTGGTGCACTGAGGGCTCGCTATGAGTGTCAATGCAACTTGCAATTCAGCCTGATCCAGGTGATTCACGCCTCACGTCCAATCACCGATCTGCTGCTTTGCGTGCCAGCGTCTGGCAACGGTGCTGCTGCCTCGGTGCTGCCTGCATGCCTTCACACACCTTCACAACCCGCACACCTGCACCACCACATACCCACCCTCAGTCACTCACACACCGGCGCAAACTCTCGCATTTACGGCACTGAGGTACTCCACGGCCCTAGGAGAATACACTCATCGCCACAAACTCACGTGCGCAGGTGACCCCCAAGTTTTGCAAGCAGTATGCGCGCGTGGGTGACATCATCCAAGGCGCCCTCAGCCACTACTGCCAGGTGGGGTGGGGGAGGCGCTGGATCTTTTGCAAAACTTGGGGGCAATCTTCGCTGCACACATACACGCGCGTGCGCTTCCTCCCTGGACCCTCACGGTACAAGTGCCTTCCAGCAGCAGAGCAAGGCAGTACAGGCGGCCGGATCAAAGTGCCCGACAGCAGCAGCGCAAGGCAGTACAAGCAGCGGGGTTGCAGCGGCCTGCGTGAGGCTCGTCTCGTATGCAGCTCTATACGGCATGCATCAGCGAGGCCACAGGCCGTAAGCCGGGTGGCTGCGAGGACCAAACTGAAAGGGTGCCTGCAGGACCACCGCACGGTGATGATTCCGCCCTCTGCAGTGGGTGGCTTGCACACACACGCAGGTGTGTCAGTCAATCGGTGTCACAGCGTGCATCGCTGTGTGCAAGTGTGTGGTCTAGTGGTCTGCAACACTGCTGGGCTTCATCATCAGTCATGTAGTCCTGCTGTACCGTGTGCGTGTGCGCGTGTGGCTGGCTGCGTGTGCAGGAGGTGGCGGAGGGCTCCTTCCCCAGCGCGCGCTTCTCGCCGTACAAGATCCCGCAGGCGGAGGTCAGCGCGCTCTCAGCAGAGCTGCGCGCACGCGGCATGAACGCGGCGGCAGCGGCGGTGGAGGAACACGCTCACGCAGCCGGCTCCGCTCACGCGAGTGCTGCCGCTGCTGGCGCTGCCGCTGAGGGACCCGTTGGGAGCAAGCAGCCGCATTGAGGGAAGCGAAGCTACGCGCCCGCGCGTTCGTTTGCAATAATTTGGCTTGCTTTGCGACCGTCACCAGAGCTACGCCACTCATTGGTGGATTCACTGTGCCCTGTCATGGCTGCGTACAATCGCTTTATGCGGTGTTGGGGTGGACCTGGACCGCGACAGAAGAATTACCTGGGTTTTCGTAGGTGCGGGTTTGGTTAGCGACTATTGGGCTCTGCTTTGTGTCGGACCGTCTGCCAGCTGGCAGCTGCACAGGATCAGGGATGGTAAGGGCGAGAGTGACGCTGCAATGTGTGCAATGCATTACCCTGTGCCTCTTGGACCTACGGCATGGCACGCGTTTTGAGCCTGGGTCGATGAATCAAACGCTGCTGTGTTGCACCAGCGATGGCCATTTTGTAGGTCATGATGACGATCCTGCAAAACAGGCCCATGCCATTTTCCAGTGCCATTCCCCGAACGCTGCTTGCCTGCTTTTACATGTGCACTCGTCTGCCTTGTCTGCCTGCATGACAGATTGGGATAGTCAATCGTGGCATACAAGTATGCGGTGATGGAAAAGACCGTGTCATGTGTGCTACTGAGTATTCGCGACCATGAAAGCGCGCGTACAAATGTTCCGGAGCCAAGTCCTGCTTGCACTTAGGAGCAGCGTGCCATGCCTGGCCCTCGTGCACAGTTGAGCTGCCACCACGCATGTGGGGCCTTCACTGCGTAAAGGTGTTCCCCGTGGGCCATGGAGTTTCACTGCATGTGGTGGATGCGATTGAGCGTGACCAGTGGTGGCAAAGTGTCACCTGGTTGACGCCCTGCCATGTTCTATGTAGTTATGTAGCTGCAGTGCACATCTTGCGTGGCTGGCGTGCGTGTCATGTCGGGCGTGGGCATTCCGCACGCACTCTGGCAGGTGTATGGGGGGCTATGCGAGGACCAAGCAGAACGCTCACAAGAAGGGCATCCGCTTGGCAAGGCACACACTGGAACATGCGAGTGCCTGATGCGGGCTATGCCTGGCGATCAGTCGTGTCGGCCTTACAAAGCAATGGGGTGAGGTTTTTCAGATGGGCAGGACTGAGAGGGCGCAGGGGATGAGCCCATGGGACGATGGTACCGCTTACGGTACGCGTCGAGCTGCTGAACTGATCAGCACGTAATTGCACGCAACTTTCAGTGCCATACCACAAAGTGATTCTGCACAAGAAGTTGTATGCCATAGTCCGACAGCCCTACGAAACCCCAGCTGCGTGCTGACCATCAACACAACGTACCCGCTGGGGCATCCCACGTGCGTTTCTTGCGCTTCAGATCAACGCCGACAAGCATGTTGCTCAGCACCAAGACGCCTGGACCAGCACATCCAGGGCAGCGCAGGTCTGCTGCTGTGCCGCCATTCACGGTCTCTGCTAGCAGGTCGTACGTCCCTTTTGGCCCTGCTGCCCCTGCCACGGCTGCTGCCGCCTCTTCCACTCAACGCCGCCTGTCAGCTCGCCGGCGTCTGCCTGCTGTCACCACACAGGCGCAGGTGCACATAGACCTGTCAGTCACGGGGGGCGGCAGCTGCAAGGTGACTGTGGCAGATCAGCATAAGCACGTGCAGGACGTGACGTTATCTCGCAGCAGCAGCAGCAGCGTCAACAAGGAGGCCGTTGTGCCGTTGGAGGGAAAGAAGCCGCTGAGCTCGCTGGACGCCTCACAGGCTGCTGAGCTGAAGGCAGGCATTGCAGGCCTGCGTGAGGAGCTTGCGGCAGCCCGCGCTGAGGCTGCTAAGCACGAGCGTGTGCGCAGGCTCCAGGCGGCCATGGCGGTCGTTGCGTCCGGCGGCTGGCGGCCCCCTGCAAAACTCATCAAGGAGATGCGGAAGCGCCGGGGGGGGCATGATGTACCGGACGTCGTGGCGGCACCATACCTGCTCGACGTCCTGGAGACGTTCCTCCGGGGTCATGGCTACGTTGTCGACTCGTCCATTGAGGGAGAGGCCATCACACAGGAGGACACGCAGCGCTTTGCAACGGCGCTTGTTGATTCGTTGCATGGTCTGCTAGGCAACGCGCCGCAGCTCAAAGGCTACGTGATCATCTACTGGTGAAAGCAGCACAAGCCCACTCGGCCAGGTGGCCTGGCTTGCTGCCTGCTGCTTGCTGCCTGCTTGGCAAGCCAGTTGTGCACTACCGAGACGGGACATACATGGGCTGGATGCTGTTGCTGGAGTGGCTGCGGGAGTCATTCATGGCTCCCATGCGTGCGTGCTGTGTGCAGTATGTGCCGCGTGCCGCACGTGACATGACACGTGTGTGCCAGAAAGAGCGCCCGTGGGGCCATGACATGCGTGTGCATTCACATACATTGTGTGCATCACCGGCTCATCGCCCCTGAAGTATGCCGGTGTGCGCATTCACCGCCTTGTCATATCAACTCTTGCACATGCATGCCGTTGCACGAGTTGCGGAGATGCCGATGGGAGTGCATTCTGACATGCAGTTGATGCTGCTGTTGCTGCACAGCTGTCCGTGCTGTGGCGCTATCGCGCTGCAGCTGGTGGCTTTAGTCCTGACCGTTTGCATTGTTCCTGTTGCACACTCCTGCATGTGAACATTTGTATATTAGTATATTACATTAACCAACAATCCAATCATGTCCCGGTTGGTCTGTCAGGGGATTGTGTGCGCTCTGATCCATGCATGCGGGACCTGAATGCAATCTGTCGTATGACTGGGTATGCAAGTTCAGACCACACGCGCCAGCGTGCCATGCCCACGGGCTTGACGGAAGCGTGACCGGCAGCTATAGAGTGGCAATGAGAGTAGCAAGAGCAGCAATTCAAAGGCGCAGGTGCGAGGGGCTCTCAGACTGTACACCCTGTTGTTACTGTTGCTGCCACCCTATGTGAGAGCCTACAAGAGCATGCGCTCCGCTGGTAGCTCTCAGCCAGGCAGGCAGCAGGCAGTTGGTGGCTGCATGACCCGTTTGAGGCGGAGGTCCGCTGTGTGCCTGAGGCATGATTGTGCACGACCATGCAGCATGCACACAGATCTCCTGCCGAGCGGTTCGTACCATACACTTTGATATCCAAAGTCGCATGTATGGAGCTTGCAATGTGATTATGGTACTGCGCTTGTGCTGCAAAGCCTAGAAGAGGCCTGCAAGGAGCTGTCAGGAGGGATGCAGCAGGACCGTCGTGTTGTGGACATGCAATGGCGCGCGTGGGTGCAGCACAGCAACACACGACTGTTGCGGTGCCTTCGCCCAGGCTGCACGGTGTGCGCTTGGCGGCCCATCCACATGTGCTGCGGGGATTCCTTCCTGTCACTCATCAGGGGAGAGCCGGGCGTCCAGAAACGCACGCGCACGTGCCTGGGTAGGGTCACGCAGCAAGGCACCCACAGGCATTCATGAGTGCATTCACATGCATCGACGGCCATGCAGGCAATTAGCTGACACGAAGGGTGTTGTGAGCATCCCACAATACGCATGCAGGGCGAGGGACTGGGGGAGGAGCTGGGCAGAGGATGTTCCTGCCCCACACAATGGTCTGCTGGCGTTGGACGCATGCAGTTGGATGGCTGATGAATGATGCGAGCCGTGAGGCGCACCAGCTGAATCTTCGAGCAATTTTATCCTTGCAGGCGGGCCGACGAGCCCCACTGCATACAACCACCATTCATCCAGCATGAGGGAACCAAAGTAGTTTACAATCAGTTAATCAGGTGGAAGGAGACAGCGATGCTGCAAGCCGAATGCAAAGTGGCCTACTCTTGAAAAGGCACACAGGAGTAGCATGGCGTCAGCTGGTCACCATGCGGTGCTGGACAGCATCTTAGGTTGCAACCAGGGCGCAAGCTCACAAGCGCAGCTCACAAACAGCTCTGCTTGTAGACATCTTGGGGCAACACTCGCAACAGGGTCGGAGGGGCTGTGCATGCGTGCACAGACCAGCATCAGGGGCAATGAGGCTCACAAGAGAGCCTGCGGGAGCACAACACACAATCACACAATGCCACAATCACAAACAATCAACGTCACCACGCAAACACACGAGCAGCGGCTCTACGGCACGTCACACAGTGCCGCCACCCGATGGCACTCGTGCATGCCGTACCGCAGAGCAGCACGATACAACACAACAGGTCAAACCATGATGGCACATACAAGTCAGCAGCCACAGCAGCAGCAGCAGCAGCAGCAGCAGCAGCAGCAGCAGCGGGAGGAGGTTGTTCTGCTGATACTGGGCCAGGATTTGCTGCGCACTGGCCATATGATGGGAGCAGCATACAACCCATTGCGTCTTATTGGCTTGCACACGCAGGTACAATGCTAATCGCGCTGATAACGCACGCGACACAGCGCAAAGGTTTATTGGGAGGTGGAGTCAACGTATGGGTGTTGACATGACAGGGCGGCGTGTGGGTACAGTGGGGGGTGGTTTCATTCAGCTTGGGTGGGCAGTGGCGGGGGGGGCGGGGCCGTGCGGGCCAAACTGGCGCAATGGCTGCAGCTCAGCAAGCTGCAAGGTGGGGGTGTCACAGCCATGGGCGTGTGCGAGCACCAGCGCAGCACCGAATTTGTTTGAATAAGCCAGGCTGGCTGCGTGCGCTGCCTGGCTATCCAGGAGCAGGCACGAGCCGCCAGGATATGTGGGGTAAGGCAGGGGTGCCAATGCCATGCGGAGCCTAAACAGCCCGCAGGCCCCTGATTTAATGGCGGTTTGTGGCAAGAATTGAGGGGGCCCTGTATAACTCAGGGAGTGTATCAAAGAGGCGCATAGGTACGCAGCCGGCTGGAGAAAGCCTCAGGCATTACTGCTCGCTTCACACCTGAGCACTGGTGCGTGTGGAACAGCGCTGCAAGGCAAGGGCACGGCAGGCGATGGTCCGGCATGGCTCCACCCAAGCAAGACAGGACGGATGTAGCGTTCATTTATATGGGTTGAATCGGCATAGATAATGAGGGGGTAGAGTAGGGTGGTAAGAGAGGATGGCGAGTGGGAACAGACAATTACTAGGGTACCCAGTTGGGTGCAGCGCTGTGCGTGTGCCAGTTCGCACAGCAGTGCAAACATGAAGTCGAAAAATTACCATCTCATGGTTGGGTTTGCATGCAACACCGGAACAGTTTGCGTGCAATACCAGAACAGTAGTGATTCTCGGGGTTCCGATGCGCAGACTGCAGTGCGCGTACTGGCTACGCGGAAGCAATTTGGTGCGCTGAGTGCCACCAGAAGCAGAGAGCAACAGCACTCAACGCCAAAAGCGTGCGGCACAGATAGACAGCAGCGTGCGGGACAACAACATCGCGGGCGCTACACACAGTGCAGCGCCAGCGGTAGTGCGCTTATAACAGCGCCACACCGTCGAAGCCGGAAATGGGCAAACAGGAGGTATAAATGGGGAGAGGTGAAAACATCAATGTAAATGCATACCAGAATGGATACGGAAAGGGAATATCGAAAAGGGATAGCCAAAGAATCCCTGGTCCAAGAGAGATAGCCAGACGTTAGCTATCGCGGATCGATCAACAAGGTCAGCACCCAGCGTAAGGGGGTTGGCATAGCACAATCAGCATGCCAGTGCTGCCCTACTGGCATGCGGCGCCGCATGGAGGTGGATGCTGGAGCCTGCCGTGGTTGAAATTGCGATATGCATGCAGCAGCGCTCAGTGCACGAGCAGACATCCTGGATCTTTGATCAAGGGTGGGTCGTCGCAGTGCTGCGCAGGATGTCGGCACCGCACGCCCATGTGCAGCGCATCACAGCAGGTCCAGCTGCCTGAGCCCCGCCACCACACCGTCCGCGTACTTGGCGTCTGGGAACACCAGGTCCGGCCGGCTGCCCTGGCCCTGGCGCCACTGGCGCACGTCGTCATGCGCATTGCCCACGATGATGGCGGGGTGGTTGCCCGCCAGCATGGAGAGGTCTGCAGGTGGCATGCATGCGGCACAGCAGCACCGGTTAGTAGTGAAGGCTTGAGACACACGCACACACGCAGGCAGGTGGGGAAATGCTGACATGCATGCAGATTCGTGCGCAGACGCATGCATGTCAGGAAATCGGGATGCACGGCAAGCGGACACACAGATACGACTCCAGTACGTGGCCTCATTAAGCAATTGCGCAGGAGGGGTGCCTGCTGGCGATCATGGGCATGCTGTTTGCACATCGAGCTCACCATTGCCGGAGTCGCCTGCCGCGACGGCCATGTGCATGGGCAGGCGCAGCAGTCGGCGCAGGTAGCGCAGCGCACTCTCCTTGCCGGCAGCGAGCGCCAGCAGGTCCTGCAAGGTGTGTGGAAGGGGGGGGGGGTAAAGGGGTAAGGAGAGAGACGAGAGAGGTATGCATGTGAATCAAGCAAGACCCAGATGGGAGCCGGCGTGTACACCAGACAAAATCAACCGGGCCAGTGTGGATACGAATCAATGCGGATGCCGAATGCCCACAGGACGAATGCCCACAGGACGAATGCCTGTGCACAGCAATCAGCTGTCTAACAAGCTGTTGACACAAAGTGTGTGGGTGTGACCAGCACCATGCATTACATAACACTGCGATGACCGTAATGCATGCCTGAAAGGTAAATGCGGGGCTGCCACACGATGCATGCGTGCAAGGCTCACCACGTAACGGTGGGTGCCCTTGCCGCTGACGACAATCTGCGCTACCAGGTTGTCGGCGTCGTCGCCCCCGGCGGCGTCCCTGCGCAGCGCCTTGCGTAGCGTGTTGAGGACGTGCGCCAGCTCGGTCTCGCGCACCTTGAGCGACACGCGGTGCGGGTGCTCCACGCCGTGGTCGTCGACCTGCAAGCATGCATGGCACGCATGGTGGCAGGTGTAATCAGGTACTGCACTTGGGTCAGATGCGCGCAGCACCGGTGCGTCAAGTATTCATGCTGAGCCAGCCTGGACATGCGGACGGGCAACATCTGCCCTCAATGCATGCCTGATGCAGAAGCATAAACACATGCCGCCCCTGTCGGGATGCAACACAGGATGTAATATACCAACCTAAGCCATACCAACATGTCGGTTGACAGTCATGCGCTGCTCACCTTGCAGACGTGGTGTTGGCTGCCGCACGCGCCCACCACCTTCTGAGCAGCAGCGTAGACGCGGTCGCGGTCCCTGCAGGGCCAGACGGGTGGATTGCACAGAGTCACAACCTGCTTCACGTACATGTCATGGCAATCAACACGACAGCAGCGTGACCTACGTGGTCCACAGCACACAGTGTTGAGTGCAGGGCGATGTCGTCACGCACCCCACCTTCCTCTCATCTTCATCCCGCCCGCACAATCCATGCATGCCTCCCCCCCCC
>BDDA01001182.1:6625-30173 GCA_001662385.1 Chlamydomonas asymmetrica | reverse complement strand
AAATAAATAAATAAATAAATAAATAAATAAATAAATAAATAAATAAATAAATAAATAAATAAATAAATAAATAAATAATACACCCCGTTGCCATGGTACTTTTTGGGGAGACCTGCCGTCCCCGCACCATGTGGTGCGAACGGGTGGCGGCCACCTTCGGAGGGGGTGGGTGGGTTGGAACCATTCAGGGAGGTAAACAGCCAACAACTTCCCAACAGCATGCAAGCAGATGGCAGCGGCCGCCGGCACCTGGCAATCGGAATGCGCGTTAGCATGTACGCGGGGCCCCAGTTCGGGTGTGGGGCCGCGTTGGCCAAAGCATGCAGCATGAACGCCTTCCACGCGTGTTGACCAGGGCTGAAGCACAAAGTGACCTGGAGAGCACTAACGCGTTTGGGTAAATCAGGCACGCCCATACCCCAAGCCTCTTGGGCAGCGTGGCCATTGTGCACCGCCCTGGGCAACAGCGACACCCCGCCCACACACGGCAGGGAAGCATCCTCCACTAGAGGTGGACGAGCAATATACTGCGTGATGATGTCTGCCATGGCAGTGACATGAGCAGGCGAAGGAAGAACAAACGTGGCATGGTAAGAGACAGTGTTGGCCAGGACATGGTTGGCATACATTCAAGCACCGGCTCACAACAGACTGGTTCAGCCAGGAGACACAAGACAGACAGGTTAAGGGCCCGCAAGCGCTTAGTGGACACGACCTCCGCGGACACCGCCCAGTTCCCAACAGTGGAAGGAACGCCAACAATGCGTGGTGCATCCCTGGGCTGGCCAAACTGAACCCCCATGACCGGATCCGCCGTACCCCACACTGCTGGGTGCGACCCCAAGCACATCTCTTGGGATTTCTTGGGTTCCATTTCGAGACTGGAATCTTTGCAGTAATGGTTGACCTTTTGCCAAGCCACCTGGCCGTACTGCGTGAGGTTCAGGAGAAAGAGCTTGGTTGCGATGGCGTGGTGGAGCGCCGGAGGCATGGGGAGGCCGTCCGTTATCGCCGGGGTGCGGAGATGGCCAAGGCGTACCTGGCGCTGGAGGGCTGCGGTCACGGTTGCACTTGCAACACCCACAGCGGAGGGGGGCAAGGGGATGCCTTTGGGCAAGCTATTGTTCACAGGGAAGTCGTGCATAAACCACCCATTAACGCACACCCGAGAGCGCGTGCCATCAGTGAGGCGGTGCAACCACGTGCACAACTGAAACGACCCTCGCATTCACCAGTCTGTGTATGAGGCCTGACCCATGCGCCCGAGGCGAGTGCACTTGTGCATCCGCAAGGATGCATAAGTAGCACAACCCGCTCTGGTGGACTCTGGCTTACACCAGACACCTACCACCCAATGTATATGCTGTACCTCAAGTCCTAACCTGACTCTCCGTCCCAAATCCCCGTGAGTTGCTCTGTTAAGGCAGTGCTGTCAGCCGGCAGTGCCCTGACCGGGGCATCAGTACTGTGCATCAGCCAGTGTGCTTACAGCTCGGTTTCAGAGCAACTCACTGGGATTTGGGACAGAGAGTCAGGTTAGGACTTGAGTTACAGCATATATATTATGTGGTGGGTGTCTGGTGTAACCCAGAGTCCACCAGAGCGGGCTGTGCTACTTATGCATCCTTGCGGATGCACGAGTGCACTCGGGCCTCGGGCGCATGGGTCAGGCCTCATACACAGACTGGTGAATGCGAGGGTCGTTACAACAACCCTGGACGAAAGCCCGGCGCAGTGAGGCGGTACAGCCACACATTTGTCTTTTTCGTACGGGAAAGGTTACACAGCAAAGACCGTGCTGCCGAAGAAGGCACGAGCCTGACCCCCAGCAGCAGCCTCCAAATAAACGGCCAGGACAAGGACGAGACTTGGCGAAGGAGGAGACCAAACAAGAAGGCACAAAGCAGGCCCACGGGCCGTTCGAAAAAAAAAACAGAAGTCAGGCCAGACGGCCCCATATAACCCCAACACCAAGCAACGAAGCTGCACAGCCGGACTTGGCATGTCACGGCTACTTGTGATTGGCGGCCAGAATGCGCCGGATGCTCAGACTATTCAAATATGCATTCATGCGCATGCCAGCTGCAGAGCAAAACAAGGGCGTGACTGAAGCCTACACACACGCCGCAGCCAGGCACCCTTGTGCTGCTGTTGCGCGTCACTGCCTGTGCTGAACCTGCCGCGCTGACCTATGCAGAGCGACAGCGCAGAGCCGTGGCTGCTGTGTTGTGTGTGCTGCAGTCGCTGGGAAGCTAGGGGTGAAGCCTTCTGCTGCTGGGCAGAATTCAGACGGTGCTGTTGTTGCCACCGTCTGGGAAACCCAAACAGCCCTACACATCTCTCTCTCAGTGCGCGTGTGTGCGTGCCATCCTAACATAGGAGCCATCAAAGCCAGACCCCTGGCCCTAGTGGCAGTGTTTCGCTCTGACAGGCGGAAGAAAGCGGCTCACATGTGGCACGCATGTGCATAGCTTTATTTTGTGCATCGAGGTTCGGCGCTGCCCTGTCGCGCTTCACTGTTGCGAGCCGTGCGTGCCCTAATTTAGTAGGCATGTTTATGGATATTGCATTCATTGTTGGCAATGATTCCTGGAGACCAATGTGGAGGTGATGTCAGCATGCGGGCTGGTGCACTAAGTGCACCAGCCTGCGCTTGTGTTGGAAAATGAGTGTGTAGGAGAGCTTACCCAAAACACTGAAGCGTGTTCAAATGGAGCGAGAGCAGAACGCAATCCGCCCTGACAGCTGACGGTACAGACTGAGTTCGTGACCTAACATGGGGCTGCAAAGGTGCATGCATCCCCCCCCCCCAAGCCACTAGGTGCAACCGCTAAGGTAAGTGGCGCGAGTGGCGAGTATCATGCGCGCGAGTTGTCCAGCGGCGGCAGCAGCACTGGGGGCAGGATCTCAGCGCGGTTCATGCCCAAGTTGTGCAGGTCAGGGAACGGGAGCGGCTGGTAGCCATGCGGAACATTAGGCAGCACGCAGCGCGCCAGCGCACACTGGATTGACCCGGACTCCCTGGCTGACCCTGCACGTCTGGACCAAACCACGTGGCGGGTACTCTCTCCACGAGAGCGCACGTAGGACAGCGCAGCGCGCGCCCATACACCCAAGCCTGGCTGCCAGCGATGCAGCACATCTGTTGCCAGGATGTACAGCACGGTCAGGTAGGCGTAGCGTGAGGCCTCAATCCCAGGCGGAAACAACACAGGACCGCCATCGGCCTGCGCAGTAGGTTCTGCATCCCGCTGCCCCGTGCCACCATGCGTCTCTTCTGGCGTGTCTGCCTCACTGCCCAGGTCATCAGAATCTCTGACAAGCGGTGGCGGCCTGCCATCCTGGGTGTCAGAGAACTCGCTGTCCGAGTCAGAGGTGGAATCAGAATTGCTCTCCAACGTGGCCAGCTAGCGCGGCTGCCGTGTTGGAGGCCTGGTGCGGCTCCGACAAGCTGACTGCATCCTGCGCAGCACCGGCGGCCTGAAGCTGCGCATCGGGCAGCATGCGGCGCCAGCGGCGGGTGCCTGCGAGCGCCGTGGGCAGGCGGATGGCGAGGATGCTCTCCCACATGCTGCGTTCGCTCTCATCCCCCGGTATCAGCCCCCGGTGCTCGAACGCTGTGGCTACCTCCTGCTGCCAGCGCGCCCAGGCTGGCGCACCAGCAGGCTCAGCTGCACATCGGAAACCATCCGTGGGAGCGGACTGCTCTGGGTGATGAAGCTCGGAACCCGGCCCGGCACCCTGCAGACTGGCCTGCCGGTGTAAGCACGCTCCCAGGGCAGGTCGCTCAAGCAGGGCAGGGGCATGGCCGTCATGCCTGGGCCAGGCAGCGGAAGCGCACAGTCCCTGAGGATCGCCTGGACACCGGTGTAACACGGATCGCTCAGCCTTGCAGCATGCAAAGCATGCACAGCACGGCGCGATGCCGGCTGCATGCATCTCAGCATCTGATAGCTTCTGGAGAGTCACATCTAGGTTCTCAGGAGGCTAGAGAGAGGCGGAGTGTTGTCTGGGAGTCTGCTTCTTGTCTATGTAACAACCTCTCCGGCTCTATTCTGTGTCTCTGTGTCTCGGGCTCGTGGGGTGACTGTGCAGCAGTGCACATCAGGTTCAGCTTGACAGCCAAGGCACAGCCAGTCCTGTCTCAACCGGTGAAGCACAGCAACGTGTCGCTGAGGTGGTCGCGCACACAGAGCCTGGCGTCCGTCACTGGGCCGTGCTCATCATCATGCATGTAGCGCTGCATGTGCACGCACAGTGGCTGGCGCCACGACTAGAACCCGCGGGGCACGGGCCTTTGCTCACCCAAGTCACGGCACACGGCCTCTAGATTCCCCAGGTACCAGGCACCCTGACTGAAAGCCAGACGGCCGTCCAGATCGTGCGGCGGGCGCCGCAGGTCAAACACGTTGAAGTGCACCAGCATGCGCAGCATAGGGTTAACTCCATAGCGCATCGAGCTATACCTGGAATGCGGGTCAGGCAGCTGCATGCGCAGGAAAACCTCCAATGTCGCCCTATGAGCGCTGCCTTCCGGACAGCCCTGATACAGCATGCACTGGAACAGCGCCCAGTAGGCTGGATCGCAGGCCTGGTGCTCGTGAAAGTTGCAATCCTGGAAGGGCAGCGGCACGCCCGAGGGCTGCGGCAGCCGCGAAGGCTGCGGTAGGTCGGCGCTGCGTGACACCCCCAGGTTGGGCAGGCCAGGTCGCGTTCCTCAGGCTCTGGCATCACATGGCTGCTCAAAATCTCAAACATGGACAGCTGACTGAAGTACGCTGCCACCTGGTCATGTAGGGCCCGTTCTGCCAGGAAAAAGCACAAGCGGACGAAGCTCAGCTGCGCACACATGTGCTAGTCGTGATCAGGCAGCTGGTATGACAGGACGGCGTTGCGCAGCGCCTTGAGGAACCCCAGGTAGTATGGGCGCTGCGACCAGCGCCTGCCGCCATGCTCGCTGAGCGACGGCCTGCTGAGGTCTGCAGGAAGGTGCGCTGGATAACTCTGCCGCCGCACCCCTGGGTCGAAGATCAGACTTGCTCCAAGGTAGAGCTGCAGCTGCCCACGGTGCGCATCGGTGGAAGGCAGGCCGTTCTGCGTGATCTGCGTGATCACACGCTGATACTTGCAGTGTTAGTAGCGATTGCTGTCACGCAGCATGCTGATCGGCTTTCTGTCCCCTCAAAGCTTTGGCAGCGCTCCATCAGAGGCAGAATGTAGTATGCATCTGAGGCTGCATGCTCTCGCACGATGTCCCAGCGCGGCAGATTCGGCAGGGGAAACAGGCTGACCCCGAACAGGGGAAACGGCAGGTAGGCTGACCGCAGGTAGTCCACCACCTCGCCAATACGCCGCATCTTTGCCGCACACAGATAGCCTCGATGCAGCCCCACTGAGCCTCACTCACCAGCAAGCGCGCGTACGCCAGCAAGGCGCGATGCCGCATGTGAAAGGCGAGGGCATCCAGCACCGCCCAGTTTGCGATGACGAGCGCCCTGAGCAGACGCGCAACGGCCAGCATGAAGCCTAGCCAGTAGTGCAGCTGATTCACCTTCTCCTGCTCGGTGGGGAACTCATGGTTGGCCAGCCCTTCCTCCGCGAAGCTGGGCAACAGCCTATAATCGTCTGCTGCGGGGTGTGCTGCCGGAGCTGCAGCTAGCGCAACTGCCGGGCTGCCTGACACCGCATGGTGGTGTGCTAGCACTGGATTGTCCTCCGATTCATCAGGCCAGTCCACCAGGCCATGCAAGTCCACCAGCTGCGGCATCGCAGCATCATCCTCTGCCTCCTGACCCCACACTGGCTGCTGCATAGCAGTAGGCCCTAGTGGAGGCGGCGGAACCGGACCACGCACAGTGGGTGGCCAAGGCGTGTGCAAAAACGACCGGCCCGGACCGGTTGCACTCCACTGTCATCAGGCGGATGGTGGTGATGAGCGCTGTCTGCCTCTCCGTGAGCGTGGCCGGCTTGTTGGCATCTGCAGACAGGCCATCTGCCCCCCCAGCTCGAACATGCGAAGCGCAAGGTCGCCAAGGCCAGCGTAGCCGACGTTGTAAGTGTTGCTGGGGCCAGGGTTGGACTCGATCTGCCAGAGACGCATGGCAATCCACTCAATTTGGCCGTCCAGGTTGCTGAAACCTGTGAGCGGTGCGGCGGCCGCCGCAACGCAGCCGGAAACGTTCATTGGGTCTTGCAGCATCGCGGGTCTTGCAGCATCACTGCTGTGAGCAGCTGCGGTAGCAGGAGGTGAAAGTTGAGGTCAAATTGAGCACTGTGCTTGTTGTGCCCACGTCCACCAACACGCGCCAGCGTCTAAAAACGTGCGCCCACATCTACAAACGTGCATCACAGTGCTCGGTGCTCTTGCAGAAGTGCTCCAACCTAGACATAATGGTTTCCTTTACGCCCATGATTCCCTGACAAGCACATCATATTGGGCCAACTTCAACAGGTGTGCGCCGATGTCATTTGACCAATACCCGCCAACGTCTACACACACTGAGCATGGTGTGGTGCACTTGCAGGGTGTTTTGTCCTGTTTATAATACGAGCCTTCAACCTCATGACCATGTTCAACGAGCAGATCACACACTCTGCATGGGGAGGCTTCCACATTGCCAGCTTGCCACACCAAGCCCGCAGACTGCATTGCATGCCGTCGTCACATGAGCAAGTGGGCATGTCATCGCAGCGGCGGACTCTCGCATGATGAATGCCTGCGCTGATGGATTTCAACGAGTATGTGAGACTGACATTGTGCACTTGTTACCACCTACAATACCACTAAAAGCACCATCCAGATAACCTTGTTGTTGATGCATCCAGGGGGGCACCGAGCTAACATGCTTTTACTGCAGCTGTATGGTGACAACATATGAAACGTGTGGTGGCATGAATGCAATTGCCACACAGTACAAGGGAAGGTAAAGGGAGGACGCAATGTGCAAAGCGCCAAGCCATGTGGTGACTGCAGAGTCTGAAGTTTGAAATGATTGTCCTGGTGAGCACACGCACCCTTTTGCCTTGCCTCGGTGCGCACACCCGGCTGCCTTGCCTCGGTGCGCACACCCGGCAGCCTTGCCTCGGTGCGCACACCCGGCTGCCTTGCCTCGGTGCGCACACCAGGCTGCCTTGCCTCGGTGCGCACTCTAGAATGCCTTGCCCCGGTGCGCACACATACGTTCCTTGCCTCGGTGCGCACTCCAGACTGGCTTGCCTCGCTCGGTGCGCAGTTTAAACAGCCTTGCCTCGGTGCACAGTCCAGGCTGCCATGTCTCCAAAGCATGCCTGAATGGGCGGCCTGGTGTACATACGAGATAGTCCACTGTAAGCCCTCCCACCTGCCCAATTCTAGACACACCCTCGAGCTCAGGTGTCGAATGTGGCAGTCGAAGCTAACAAGGGGTAGCGCATGAAGCATTGTATTGGTAGTGTGGGCATGTACAAGCTTCCAGCAACTGTCTTGGTTTCAATGCTGCAGGATTGCCGCAAGATTGAGGTGTCCATGCTTGCAGCAGTGGGCGCGTGATTTAATTTGCACCGCCTTCGTGAATGATACCACTAGTGTATGGATCAATTGCATTTAGAGCCTCGGCGCAGAGCACCTCACTGCCGTCAGCGTCACGTTCTGCGACAGCGCTTCCATCAGCGACATGGATGGCAACGAGGTGCTCTGCGCCGAGCCCTCGGAGCAGGGTTATGTCATGCTTGTATTGTGACCTGCTGCTGTCGGTGACATGTCCGCATCCGCTGCTGAGTCGGCAGCGTTGCGGCACAAGTGTCGCGTGCCCCGCGGACACCCGTGTAACGGCGGGACCCAAACTGTTTTCGTTTGCGACCACCGTATGTCTATCACGCAGCGGAAGTAGGAGCAGATCAGAGGCTCATGGGACCACACGACGCGACCTAGGCTGCTGAGGCTGCTCCCGCACCTTGAGGCATGCGGCGGCTGAGACGGACACGAGACGCCCATCTGACGCACCGTGATAAGGTTGCTTACAGGAAAGCACTTATCGAGGGGTTGGGGAGAGGATGATCGTGTGTGTGTAGGAGTCAATGAGGGAAACCGTATATTGGAAGCCTAATGTAGTAGGGGTAGCAGTTCTGTGTACAACGTAGGGGAGTGTGTTGGAAGTAAAGGTTGGCGAAAAGAACGAATACCTGAGGGGATGAATGCTAAAAGCATGCAGAGTGGCTGAGTTGGCCAGCCAACTTAAGGTGGCAGAGAATATACAGGTCTCGCAGGTTTTTCCTGATTTGTGGCTATGCCAGGGACGAGCGTGTACTGAACCTGTACCGCGCGCGGGTTGGGCAGCTTCCCAAAGGCAGGGGTCGCGGGGGTTTGCGAGTTTGCGCCCGCGGCAGGGCCTCGCAGGCCTCGTGTATTTAATGTATGTTGTGATAAATCGCGACAAACAGGATGCACGCGTCGGGAAAAGAAACGGTGAAGAATGCAGGGAGAAATAAGAGCGCAAAGGGGTGAAAGGAGGCAAGGGCCTGGCCTGGCCCAGTGCAGAACTTTCAAGGCAGGCAGGCCCATTGTAAGCCCAAGCGAGCATATGAACGCGCTATTGATAATAGACAGCATACATCCTCTTGCTCTACTGCCTTGACACCTTGCTCTGACGCGAGTGATTGCAGCGTTGCAGGTTTCCTCGCCAGGCAGGCGAGTGTGGCCCGTGCTCCCTGTCCCAACGTGCTGTGTGCTTCCCTCGGGTTCCACAACCTGTATCGGTTTATCAGTTCTGTGATTCTGTGAGGGCTGCCAGTGTGTGAGCTGTGCCTGTGAGCAATATTGGAACGGCGCTGACGAGTTTCCCGCCAGAACCATGAACGCGCATCGCGCAACAGAACGACAGGAAACGTGTGCTTTTGGCTGTGTATACGAGTCCAAAACACTTGCCAGTCTCTGCATGTTACCAGCATACCAGTCTGTGCGCTGAGGATCCCAGGAGTGAGCGGTGCTTGCAAGGTTTTACTGTTTGACCCGTACGCGGAATGTACGCGGCCAGTGTTTTGGCACGCACGCTTTCCAGTGCCAGTGCCTTACCCCAGCGTGTTGCAACTGCGTCTTGTGCCTTTGCCACCTCCCCAAAACAGCTGTGCATGCGTGCAAGCGCGTGCATGCCACATGTACTCCTGCAACATCACACTCAATTAGCACGGCTGGCGCTTGTCATGCAAGCAGCAATCCCATTCCCAATTTGCAACGGTGGCAGGCCGGGTGTCGCGCAGCGAGAGGTTATATAGCATGTATGCATGCTGCATGACACATGCAACGTAATGCACATCAGCTTCCGCCAGCAGGGCAGGAAGGCAGACACCACACTGGCAAGCAGGTGCAGGCAGGTGTCCAGCACACCCCAAGCTAGGTGGCCAACTCAGAACGAAAGGTTCCACCAGCAGGGCAGGAAGGCAAACACCACGCAGCTATGCAGCAGGCCGGCAGGTGCAAGTAGGTAGCCAACACCTAGCACATCATGGGGCCAACTCAGCAAATACCATAATACCGCAAGGCCAGGCAAGCTCAACACTACAAAGGACGCCAGTCAAGCTATTTTGCACTGCCCTGCAGCAGGATATGTGCGGTGTAGTTGTGGCTCACAGCAGCTCATTCCGAAACCGAGACCGAAACCAGAACCGAGACCGCCAAGTCAGCGCTGTGCAACACTTCCAGGTCCTGTAGCCATCACACAAACACTGAAAACGGTAAAATATGTATTTCCAATAGCAAAGTCTTAAGGTTGAACTGGAACGTTGGTTTACCGCGGCACAAGCGCTTCGGTCACATTGTGCAATGTGACACACGCAACAGCCATGCTAAGCTGATTACTGACAGCCAGCTTGTTGATGGTATCAATGTGCAGCGTCAGCCTTTGAGGCTGCTGGCAAGGATTTCTGCGGTGCGTGTCAGTGCCAAGCAACAGCGTCAGCCTTTCCCCTCGTCAAGCTGCACCTCCTCTGAAGAGCTTGAGCTGGCCCACATAGATGTGTGCGGCCCCATGCCAGTGACGTCCCTGAGCGGCTTGCGCTACATGGCCACATCCTACGATGGCTGCACCAAGTTATCCGTGGTGCGCTGCATGGAGGCCATGAGCGACACCCCGGCAGTGGTGATTGCCACGCTCAACCTTCTGGCCGCGCAGATGGGCAGGTAAGGGCACTGATCGGGGGGAGCGAGTACCTGAATGCTGTGACAGAGGAGTACTTTGCTGAGCGTGGCATGTTGCACCAGACATCAGCGCCGCGCACGCTGCAGCAGAACGGCGCAGCGGAGCGTCTCAAGTCTCTACCCCACGCTCATCGACGCGATGCTTGCCATGCGGATCAGCCGCGGGCTCTGTGACTGCATGTGGGCGGAAGCAGCAGCAGTAGCATGCGGGCAGCGTAATGCAGCGCCTGTGGTGGATGATGAGCGCACGCCATACGAGCTCTTCATTGGCAGCAAGCCGGATGTATCAGGCCTGCGTGTCTTTGGCTGTGCAGCCTACGTTTGCATGGCATGCGTGCACCGCAGCATAGCAAGCTGCAGCCTATTGCACGTTTGAGGGCTACGCGGCCGGGTCCAAGGCGTACCGTATCCTTGTTGGCCGCAACATTGAAGTGAGCCGTGACGTTACGTTCGATGAGGCGGCTGCACCGAGCGGCGCCAATGGCGTGAGCTCCAACAAGGACCCCAAGATCGACTCAATGGCGCCAATGGTGTTGGCTCCAACACGGAGGCCACGCCAGAGGCGCACCAGGCGCAGGCTGTGGCCGGCAGCTACCTGAGGACGTCGACAGAGACAACAGCGACAACGAGGCTGCACCGCCTGCCAATGAGGCCATGCCTGATGGCTCCATCCCGGTGACTCGGCAGCGTGACGGTGACGACCTCCCTGGTCTGCGTGTCTCACAGCGCATGCGGGTGTCACTGAGCTGGTACACCGGCTCTGGGTGGATCTGCGTTAAAGCATCAACATCAGCAGCACCAGCATCTTCAGCAGCAGACATTCTGGAGCCCAAATCCCTGAAGGAGCGCACAACTAGGAGTTCTCCGGGAAGTGTATTTTGGCAGTCTCTAACGAATCCACGTCGTAGGTAAGCAAGGACAGCTGGGTGTACATTCTGCTGTCTGCCATGCAATGGGTGTTTTAAGTACAACCGCAATGCAGATGGCAGTCTTGAGCGCTTCAAAGCTCGACTGGTCATCCGGGGCAACAAACAGCGTGAGGGCGTCGACTATAACGAGGTCTTTGGTCCAGTCAGCCAGCCCACCACGCTGCGTGTCTTGTTGGCCATGGCAGCAGCTCACAACTCAGACATCCGCCACCTGGATTTCAAGACGGCTTATCTCAATAGTGACCTGGACGAGGAGGGTTTACATGCAGCAGCCGGAGGGGTTTGCCACCGATTTCAGCCTGGTCTGCCGCCTCAGAAGTCTCTATACGGTCTGCAGCAGGCTCCACGGCAGTGGTTTGTGAAACTCAAAGCACGCTGGTCACCATGGGCTACACACACTCCCAGCCTCTTCATCAAGCGCACCGCGACAGGCACACTGATCTACCTGCTGGTGCATGTTAATGGTTCAATTATTTTGCCAACCGCAGCGGTCATAGCGGCTGAGCCTGAGCTCGCCAGGCAGCAGATGAAGGATGGTTTTGATATGCGCAACTTTGGCACAACCAACTACTTCATCGGCATCCAGACGATCCTGTGCATCAACGGCATCAAGATCTTGCCAACTGTGCAACCAACGTCATCAAGATCGTACAGCCGCACATGCTGAGCTGGTTGCCAAGGAAAACCATGAAGATGCCAACACCAGGTGCCTATGTATCCCATCCCTGTGCCTATGTAGCCCATGATCCCATCCACCAAGTTGGACAAGGATGCAGACGCTGAGCCGGTGGACACCTCCGTCTACACGGTGAGTCGTTGCACGCATTCTCACGTGACAGATGATGACTTGGTGCCCTTGGGCAAGGACGCTGTTATTGGTCACAGTCCCAACAATTCATACACGGCTGGAAATCTTACCTTCATCTTTCTAATACAACGCTACGCCAGCCGCAACTGACCCCGTTTCTCGATAGCTTATCATGAGCCACCAAGTCCACCGTTGTGCAATGCGGCCAGCTGCCCTCTCTGGACTCCTTCGATGTGACACCATGCCACTGATACATGCATGTCACATTGAGCGTGGAGATCAAAGCAAAGCAGTTGCAATGGAAGGAGATATAATATGCTAAAGCAGGAGGCATTCAAGCTTTTTGAGTACAAGGCACAACACCACGGCCGCATAAGCAGGTATACAAAGCTTTAGGTGATTACATTCCAGAGTCACAGGTAGATGGTATCACAGACTTGTGCAACCACTTGTGTGACACAAGCAAGAACACAACCTGGTGTGTGGTTTAATCAGTCAGGGACTGCATGCATTACATGCATGCGAAGGAAAGCCAGGCTCATATGAGATCAGATCTGGACGCAATGTGGACGGATGCAAGCCGGGCCCTGGCATTGCGTGAGCAATTCGATCAGGGTCAACTTGGTGAGCTGAAGGCTTTGCTGATCATGACCAGTGCAACACCAGTTGTGCATAAAAGAACCTTCTGTACGCGCAGCTGCGTGCAAAAATGCCATAAACTGCTGCTGAACGTGATCAAATAGTTTTTGTCGTCCTGCTCCCTACCCAGGGGGGAGATCAGGTCATTCAGCCAAGGTGTTCCTGTACGTTCAACAACGCACATATTTAGGTTGAGAGGCCATATCACAAGAGTCCCTTGCAAAACTCCCCGAACGTTGTCTGGGCCCCATGGAAGGTGAGGGGTGCTGCGGAATTATCTGACAAGCCTGCCGCAATGACATGTCGCTCCACCAAGCGTGGCAGGTAGTAAGCCTTGACGTTAGCATCGTTGACGTGCACCATCATTGGAGTTGTGGTATAGCCATAGCGTATGTCCTGGAACCTGCCGGTACCCTGTTCAAACCCAAACCGTTCTCTGGGTGTTCTTTGTCTAGTGGATCATCGGCCAGCGTGGATTTCACAGAATACCACATCCGTGAATCCACATCCATCTTAAATCCGTACGTGTTTCCGAGAACGTATAAGCAGTGCAACCTGCAACATGGCATGCGGCACACACACAATGTTGCGGGCTTTCATGCAAGGTCATCATACATGCCACACGGTTAAAGGAGGTGTGCACATTTGAAGTATTGGAAGGCTGCGAAGTCCATTCGCAGTCATGCATTTCATCCTATTCTCGCCCACAGCAGCCACTTGTCCCGCAACTCATGAGGCTCAAACCCAAACCCGGATGGGGAGTGAGAGGCCAAATGTGGAATCTGCTAGGTCTGCAGGAAACTGGTGCGGGATAGGCTAATTTGCAAGAGGAGATCCGGCTTCATTGCCATCATGGGTTGTTCATCTATCTGTCACTATCAGTTGCCTTATCAGCCTAAGTCAGCTAAAGCTTACGCATCAAGGTCAGTACAGCAAGCAGTTTGTTGGAGCTCATACCTAACTCATACCCAACAACAGTTAGGCGATGAAAAATTGTAGGCGGTCTGTGTACCGTTGGGTTTCAACAGAATGGCAACCACTGTTAATCCCGATGCCCACGCAGTCGGCCGCATTCTTTGACACAGCCTTCAAATAATAGGTGTATGTGGATGGATTGCAATTGTGTGAAGCGCATGGTGGTTGGGCTTATGGACGTGAGAGCAGGTACAGTCATATGAGGGTCTGTGTACTTTTACATCTGTACACATACACATGTAGTAAACGCCAGCAGAAATCACCTGCAGCACAGATATCCCTTCTGTAGTACAAGCAACCGACCCAGCCGCATCACATGCATCACGGCATCACCTGCATCACGGCTGATGTGCGACATACTGTACATGTCCATGCCGCTTGCTTACCAGTTCTGGTCATGGTTGAAGTCTTCATCGCTGACTGACAATGCCTTCAAACAAACTGCTGGTATCCTGTTATGCGCTGTAACGTTGTGTGTAACCGCATCATGAAGGTCAGTGTACAATTTCATCATGGCCCAGCAATGCCCCATGATGGCTCCACCGTTGACCGCGAACCCTTTGGGTTCACTTCCCAGGGGATCCATGAGGCTCTTGGCGGCAAGTCGCTCAAACTTGCACCACTCTTGTGGGGGAAATTGTCCAAACGTGGCGGTTCTGCAAGGAGGTGCATATAGAGCAGCAGCACAAGGACTCAGCACAGTGCTTGATGGCGCGTACATGCCCAAATAAACCCTAACGCAATTGTATAGAACGAGCTCGGTGAAGAGTCGATAGTGTGTTGACTGCCTGATTATCCGTCTCCTACAGCTACGGTAACTGGCCTGTTGAATAGAACATGTATCTATCTGCAGGCCATCTATATAAGTGAAACTTTGTGGCCTCCAGGCACGGAGCCAAAAATCATGCAATGAAAAAGCAGACAATCAAGGGTCAAAAGCATCACCCCGGTTTGGCCCAGGAAAGCGATGCCATGCATCACATTCTCCGCCTTTTGGAGCATCCATGCCCGAGGGCAGGCAAGCAAAGGTGAGCGGGGCGGCCGCAGCATTCGCTCTTAATCGAATGCTGCAAACACCCTAACCCTCGAGGGGCGCCTCAGTGGGGGGCTCGGCCCAGCCCTCTCCCCTAGGGGCTGCATACCCCAGGACATTCCTGCCCGAGCCGCGCCGCGGAGCCTCGCAGCTTTTTCCTCAAGAGCATGAATGGCTGCCCAAAGGACCATTTAGCGTTTCCCGGGTCTTCTAGGCCAGGGCCGGCGCGGTCCCTGAAGAGCCTGCATGGCACCCAACCTGGCATCAAAACTCGATTGGCAGAGCACCCGTGCGCCTGGGCCCTGCCTAACCCGACAAAACGCGTTGGTACATAGCAAAACCTATTTCAGCATGGCTTTGCGTCTCGCTGCACTGGCGTTGGTTCGATTGGCGTGAACCAACCCCATCCATCTGACAAACTGTTTAGGCTCCAGCAACGGAGCCGAACACAATCAACACAGAAGCCATATACATATCACATCTGCTTACATGGTGCACACCAGCCTACAAAGGAAGAAACAACGCATTGCTGCACGCATTGGGAACGACATCGAAACCGGGTATGAAACAGCCAAGCAAGCCGCGGTCTCAGCACCTGAGCGTTACAGAGCAGAGAGCGTAAAGGAACAAAATAATAAGCAGCTTGGCACAGCACATACTGCCAAAGCCAGCACTGCGCCAAGCTTCCCTGCACAGCTGTCCCACGCACGGCTGTCACATGAACATCTGTCCCTGCCGTTGGAGCAGCTCCCACACCTACGTGTTGCCATCTCATGACACTTGTGAGCCCCTGTCCTGTATTCTAAATGCCCTTGCATGCGCTGCTGTCATACATACGCATGCGGTACCTGGCATGCTCACCTGACCTCTTCACACCTGACAATTCACCTGACCCCCCGTGCCCCTAGCGCCCCCGCGCGGAGGGGGCAGGCCAATTGCTAGTATTAAATAATGCACTCTAATTTATGTAACAAGGCTCGGCCTTTAGTTGTCAGAACTCGAGGATTTGTGCGCATGAAATGGCATCACGACATAACGGCCTGATTTGCTGCACTTCACGACATAGCGACCTGACATGTCGCCAAGCACAGTAAAAGGGACATTCATGCAGTCGCGTAGGCCAACATAAAACGAGTAGAAAATATTCCACTGCATTATGGCATTTCAGCCGTGGGACTCAGATTCACCAGTGGGGACAGACATGGAGCCTGGACTAGGTCCCTCGCAAATGCAACGGTCCCGAAAAGGATTTGTTCCATACACCACCATCGGCCATACATCACCTACTGTCATTTCGACTGGTAGCTTAACAGTCAACTGCCTTAGATGAATGCTTATGTGTATGCACATGGCAAGCTAACTTGACAGGCCTCTGATTACTTTTTGGATATCTTTGTGCGCCAGTGTGTTCAGTGCGTTTTGATTGGAGGTGCGCTTGATTGTTGCAACACTGGTATGGCAAGCTAAATAAGTGCCTTGCTTGAATGTCCAGCAATTACTACATGGGTTTCAAGGGGTTACTGCACAAGGCACAATATGCTGGCGCAATTGGGTGGCTCGCTGGCTTTCGGGAGGTGGCCGGGGTTACAGGGAGGGCGGTGCAAGAGGGGCGTATGCAGCGTTCAGGGCCAGTACATGATTCCATATTGCTGCATGCGAGCTAGGGGGAGTCGACCGCCCCGTGACCGCCCCTCTCCCTTCAGCGTAGCGCGATGCACCCCATCCTGCTCATGCACACGTGTGCTTTTCAGGCCTGTTTGTGTGTTCCATTGTTCAAATGATCATGAATATGGGGCGCTGTGTCTGTATGGTGCAAGTGTGCACTATGTATGGTGTGGTCGCAACCTGTGCCCCTGGCGTGCTGGCGCTCTCGCCATACTGTGGCGACTGTGAGTTCGTTTGACAAGCTGGTGGGCAAGGGCAGCACTCAAAGGCAGGGCAAAGCCTGGGCGCACAGCACAAGTATTGCTGGTGGCTGAATTGCATGGTATGAAGGCGGGCTGGGGGTAGCTTGACCATAGTGGGGAATGTGGACACTCTTACTGTGACATGTGTAAGGAGTACAATGAAGAGCACAAATAAAGAGTTCAATCAAATAAATGGTTTACTCTTGACTCTATTATTAGGGTGGAGGGTGATACAGTGTCCAAGTGTGGGGGGGTTTACATTTTCTAAGTCCATCACACCACTCTACATTGGGTGGCCCCTCTAATAGCTTCCCATAGCCTCTCATATGTTAACCTGGCAGCTTCTTTGTGTGTAGAGGCTTGCTTTCTCTGCATCATGTCCACATGGTTGAAGCTGCGACTGGGTCGTCACCCCGCCCTCTTTGTTGCGGTCAATAGCGTAATACCTGGGCTTCAGTCAGGTTGTATACACCTCAACAAGTACTTTAGTAGGTGCCCAAGCTAAACTCAGACAGCCGGAGCTTGGGTGCCAGAGTTTCAGCTGGTCAAGCTGAGCAAGCGAACGTGTCTGCCGTGTTTGACCGAGGGGGCCTATGGCTTGTGGACCACCGCAAAGCCCCAGACTGGCACTGAACAGACACTTTGATGTTCGCTTCTACCCATGCGAGCAGACAGTCCGCAGCCTGCGCACCGCAGAACTGTGGAACCAGCGCCTACTACGAAGCTGGACCAGCCAGCGGTGCGCAACTGGTTGACAACCTGCACACGGAACAGCCTAGTATCAAGGCTTGTTCCCAGGAGTGCAGCTGTGACTCCGATACGGTGCTTATGATGCAAACAGCTCGATGGCGACTCGGCCGAGCGGCGTTCCGCTCGCACTCCAGCTCAGCTACAGGGCGGCTCTTGCAGCCAAAACATACCTGGGTAGCACGTCTATTACTGGGGCTGTTACTTTCAGATTGCGTTTGCACAACATTCTTACTTGCTGACTTGCGTTATGCAAGGTGGTTGACCACCGAGGTGTCCGGATGGTCCCATCGCCAAGCACCGTTATTTAAGCTTTTTATCACACAAACAAACGTTCCACCAAGTTTAAGGGTAAGTGTTCTGGGAGGTGTTCGGTGGACTTAGAAAATTTAACCCCCCCCACTTGGACACTGTACCACACCGCACCCCTATTATTATCACTTTGCAGTCTGTGTGCTTGACCCGGCGCAGGCTCACATAGCAGCAGTGATTCTACTGTGTCCTGTCTGCACAAATGTGCGTTCTGAGGTCCGCCCTCATTCGTTTACTATTTTTATATTGCAACGGATTTGCCACCGGCGGCATGGACTGCACTGCGCTGTCGCTCCTGGCCACCGCTCCCCAGGCAGCTGGTCACCTTTCCAAAAATACGTCGCGCGCTCAACTCTGCGCACCAAGGCGGCCTGCCTCTCACAAGGCAAACGTATTGTATTGCTTATTCTACCACAGCCTGCCAACCACGGCCATACGATGGTCATCACCTCAACCTGCAATCAGTTCTGCAATTACTGCAATCAATTGGCTGTTTCCGTTGTCAACCCGAGTAACCCGAGTGAGCCCAATGTGCACCCTTTCCCACCTTTCCCAATGTGCACCCTTTCCCACCTTTCCCAATGTGCACCCTTCCCACCACCCCTCACTGGGGGGGCCCTGACGTCAAAGGGCGAGCCAAAAATGAGCCCCGGAAAACACCTGCCCCACCTGGCAGGTAGCGGACAGGCTGCTGGGCCTCAGGCACTGCACATTGGTCCCAACTTACTGAGGCCAGCATTTAGCTTCTCCTGACAGCAGGATGGGTGGGCCTCCAAGATCCTCATACACCCGGAGCACTTCTGAAGCTCCTGCTTGGATGATGAAGTCCGAGGCGTCTATGACCATTACAAAGTCGTTTGGATGCAGCGAGTGTTTATGGTGAGAAAACCAGGCTTCTACAGCGGCGAACTTCTGTATGTAGCCATTGAGGTTTGCTGTTGGTGGCTGGACGAGGTGCACGTGAAGACCGTGCATCGTGGCTGTGCGCAGCATGAACTTGCACACCGCTGTCCTTGCAGTACTTCCAGCTCCATCCCTTGAAGTATCTCCATAGAATGGGGCCAGGACATGTAGTTTGTGCTGCCACACCCCCTCGGATGTGGCAAGATAAGCTAGGCAGGTGGCGGTAAGAATGGACAAGTGCCAGAGTCGTGCAGTAGTTGCACACAATAACGGGCTGACTGTTGTCTGAGAGGACATGGTGATACAGTGCGCTCCACAACTGAAGCCAAAACAAACATATGCCTCATATATGGCCAAGGGAAGGCAATTGTACATCAGCGTCCTACTGTTTTTGAGACCCCAACAGTCAATTCAGTCTTGTGTACTTAACACTGCACACGCCTGCTTCAGAATATGGTATGGTGGATAACCCATGCACATAGCCTATCCACACACACTCATTTAAGTATCACCAAGTGTGTCGTTGGGCGGGTTGCTCGGAAGTTTGGCTAATCAGTTGCTCGGGACCTGATCAAATTCTGCTGCCCTAGCGAGACTAGCACAACTGTCCAGACACATGCGGCACTGAGCTTAAAGCAAGGCTTGACAGTAGCTGCAATCATGTGTCATTTTGATACAAGCTTTGATTGCCATTCTCATTGAAGAACTCCTGAAGAGGTTACGATTGTCACCGTTGTGCATGGCTTCGGGCCAACACAAACGTTTCTGGTGTACAACGATGCCTGCCATGTCTACGTCGCTAGCCTAGGCGTGAGCGTTTCTGATTGGTGTTGACAGGCTTGCACTGTCAACGTTGCGTTGTTGTGCATCAAAGCCGTTGTGTGAGCGAGCGGCGTGAAGTGACATGCATGTAGGGGGACATAAAGACGTAATCGAAAATGCAAAATGCAAATGCATGGAGACATGGAGGCATGATGCTGGGACTGGCCAGGATGCTGGCGTAAGAAAGGCAGGCAACACAGGTCTGGGAGAAAACTGTTGGATTATGCACAACGCTGCTGCCACATCATGCATGGAAGGCCATCAAACTGGTTAATGCTACAAGTAGCATGTGTGCCTTAGTCCCATCTCAGTTGAGAACCGCGTGGTGTATGTGTATGTGGGGGCCGGGCTGCAGCCTTGTAGCTCAAAGGAGGCTCCTAGCAAAAAGGCAGTGCAACAGGTGTGGAATCCAGATTGAGCATACCGTCTCATGCAACGCTTAGAGCGTTGACACGGAGATGAACAGCTACAACAGCCAAAACATGTGTTGCCGTCTCAGGATTGTTTCCTGTGAGGTTTAGACCCGGATCTCAGACCCGGGGGTGAACCAAAACATGCTTTGAGTGGATTTTCTGAGTCCTTGGGGGAGGGGGAGGGTGATTTGATGTTTCTGGATCCGTGAGTACACGAATCACGAGGCAGCCAGCGTGCATGGCAGCACTCAGGAATGTATGGCATGGTGTCACAAATTCACAGAAGGAGCGTGTGCAGCGAGGAGACACTGAAACAGGAGGCATGCAGACGTACGTGTAGTGTTTGATCAGCAGCCAGACGTACGTGTAGTGTTTGGGCAGCAGCCAGCGGCACTTTGTATGAGGCTGGCCGCGAGCTGTGACAGGAAGCACAGGCAACATGCTGATGCAATGCAGCTGCTTGCTCAATTGCACCCCCAAACACCAAGCATACGTCACTATGGCACAGAGAGACAGGTAAACATAGGTGAGCATATTCAGGCACACGTTGGACGGTGGCCCACCTTGCTCACAGCTGTGCGGCTGCATTAGCCAAACCAGGTGAGCAGGCCCTGAGGGTGCTGACCCGGCATGAGGGCCGAGGGCGCGTCGGATTTACTCTTCTGTGCCAAGTCATGGCGCATGAGTCTTCAGCATTTCCGCTGATGCAGTGGCTGGTGAATGTTTGTGCTGATACCGGCTATCATGATCCTCTAAGAGCATCCTGCTCAGTTTCACCAGGGTAGGTGTAGTCCAACAGCTCGACATTTTTAAACATGACCCAGAACCAGTTGCCTTATGCATTGGGCCCTATGTATGTGCTGTCACATAGACATAGCATGTGCTAGGCTGTCCAGCTCGTTATTGAGTGGGACACCCACGCAACGGGCGTTATAAAACGCAACCCGGTCGTGCTGCCGACGCGCTTTGAATATTCATGGACCTGCTGGCGCGCATCGACTGTGGTGCACCTTGCTGCTTGCTGGGCTAACATAGCTGACGCGTGTCGTACAAATCCATGACGCTGCTGACGGCTGCGAGGCAAGTGGCGCCTGCACGCGTTGCATACGCACAACTCGCACGCCACCAGCAGCTTGCAGGTGCAACTAAGCCACCACTTGACCAATGTCACGTGAATCTCCGCTCAACTCGCACGCCACCTGCAGCTTGCAGGTGCGTGTCAATCGACGGATCGTTGCCAGAGAGTAAGCAGGGCTGCATGGTGTTCATTTGAGTGCACTCTCGCAGCGGCCCTTGAGTGTGACGGTACGTATTTTCTTTGCAGCACCACCATCTGCAGTGTGCTTCTGGTATTGCCACATATGCTGATGCAGGCAGAGTCTCCAGGTTCCAGCCTCACCACCTTTGGCTTGAAGTCCCAGCCACTGTGCGCGTGGATGTTGAAAAGCGTGTCAAGGTGCTGGGCTGTCAACAGATTGCGGCCACGTGAGGCGCAAGCACACTTGAGGCTCCGTCCTGACTGCTCTGTGCAGGGAATTGGGGCAGCTGATCTTGCTGCACAGAATATTGAATGGGATGCGTAAAGTGATGACTCATCAGACTCATTGCTGTCAGCAGACAACCAAGTTGGTACCGCGAAGCAGGAGTAGGGGGTGTAGCCTGTGGACTGGTGTGGTGAGCAGCGGACAGCGGTACTCGAGGGCCAGCCATGGCAGCCACCTGTCGCAGCTGTTGCCAGGCAATGCTATGTTATGGTATGTTACATCAGGAGCGTGTTGGCCATACGGGCCATGCTCCCCCCCGATGGGGACCAGGCATGCAGAAGAGGGTCACCAAGCTATGCACATGGTGTGCAAGAGAGCCACAAGGGCTTAGTGCAGTACAACAGCAAAAGCATCATGCATGACCGCAAGCGGCTGAGTGCAGCACATCGCAATCAGCAGCAGCAATGTATGGCCACAAGAGCTTAGTGCGGAACATCAGCATCATGCAGGGTTGCATCATACAGTTCATTGATGTACCTAGCAACCGCCATGTGTCCATCTGAGTGATTCAACATCTCTTGCATCGCAGCATCCGCTTCATCGCTCTCAGTATCAAACGAGACATCGGTAATCATGTTGCGGTATTTGGCCCGTAGCTCAGAGTAGTGTGGGCATTCAAGCGCCACGTGCAATTCATCATACAGCGGCTGTGACCCAGCAGGAAATTGCGATGCGCAGTACGGGCACACGCGGCGGTGCCTTGGTACACGCGACCGAGCAAAGCGTCCATGATGCACCATCAGGTGGCTCCAACAACCCAGGCGGAACCGTAGCAGGGTCTTGTGTTGACGTGCGGGAAGGTGCATCGACAAGTGAGAGTGTCTGCCCTCAGCCGGGGATCGCAATCCCACCCGCCTCAAGTATGCATAGTATTTGGGGAAAAACTGAACGCGCCGCGGGCACTGCTGTGCAATCAGCCGACGCTGGCTAAGAGCTAGCGTGATGCGGTCCTTCCAAATATTAATGTCCCAACAGCCTGGTCGAACAAGTGCGCTGGCGCCCCGTGTAAACGCGTTTCAACCAGCCAGAACCCCACCCAGGGGCACATAGCTCAACTGCCTAGGTCATATGGGGGCCGGGGGCGCAGGCACTGGCGTTGGGTGCAGGGCCATCGCGCATTTGCAATTTGCACATATCACCTTGGAGGCTCGAAACGGCCACGTCCCCAGCAGTCCACACCCGAAACCAAACTGGCGAACCTCCGCGTGTGCGGACTTTGCCAGCGCCCCTCCAGCCCAGTCCCGAATTTGTTCCTGTTGTCGGAGCGTGCTGCTGCTGCTGCTGGCCAGGGCTGATTGGTGCCCGTGGGGCGCTATGGCGTCAACGAATGCCCACAAGTGATCTCAGGTGTCACCCAACTGGAGGGGCACTTGTCAAAAATCGAGCGAGTACTAGCGAGAGACAAGGTTACAATGGCAATGAACGTGACTATACCCTGACCAGACTATTGGGCACCAATGTTCTAGGGGCGGCTCAGGCCGGAAGGGCGTATGCGCAAAGTATGAAGGTGGTTGAGGTGGCACCCACATGTGTGACAGCTGTCTGCAACAACAGCTCAATTTCAGTCGACGGTGCTGGGGAGGCCCCCCGCAGCCGCAGACCATCCGGGTCGGCACTTTTCGGTGCGCCCAAAACATAAGCTTCAAAATACTGCAACAATGGCTCGATTTGGTGCAGTGTGGAATAAACACGCTTTGGGCGTGTGCATTCAGTGTGCGTTTGTAACTGCTTTGCCGGATGCACTACCGCTAGCAGAAATCTAGGCACAGCATTAGGTAGCGTGTGATCACCATACAGTAAGGGCGCGCGGCGGGGGGAGGGGTTTTCAATGTATGTGATAGGTTGCAGCTGAAGTAGTAGTACAGATATGAGTGGATATAATAGAACGGACACGTGGGCTGGGCCTGACGGTTATACATGGGCAAGTAGGCACGAGCAAAGGGGCTGACTTCGACGCCGCTGGCCATGTCACGGTTGTGCATATTCTGTTGCACACAACGTGACATGCAGCTGGCATGCAGCTGGCTGTGCCGCGCATGCATGCGCACACACTAACAAAGAGCAGGCTGCAAGAGCAAGCCAACGGCCTATGTGCACTCGTGTGCAGCAAATGTGGTGGGCAGTCATACTGTGCAACCACCACAACATGGTGCATGATATTAAGCGCACGGCGTGCTGAACTGCAAGGGCAACTGCGTATGCAAATTGTGTCTTATGCGCAGTGTCCACACTGTGCGTAAATTAATGTCCCGAAGCCGCACCCCATGCGGTCGCCCAAAGCGTGTTTATTCAACACTGCACCAAATCGAGCCATTGTTGCAGTATTTTGAAGCTTATGTTTTAAG
>BDDA01001181.1:0-13597 GCA_001662385.1 Chlamydomonas asymmetrica | reverse complement strand
TCCAGCGGGTGGCGGCCTCGCCGTTCATGACCAGCAGCGCACCCGGCGGCAAGCGCGGGCGCACCCAGTGGCCGGTGTCGGGGCGCTGCAGCAGCAGGCCGGTGGGCGGCGTACCCGGCGCCCCCTGGGCCAGATGGGACACCGCAGGCTGTGGTGTGGCAGCAGCGGACGATGCCGATGGCCCCGCCGCCACTGCGGTGGTGGCGCCAGCAGCCACCGCACCAACGCTGTAGCGGAAGTACTCTGCGACCGTCATCACCAGGAAAACGCCCACGTCGCTGTGCCCAGAGAGCATGGCACGGCTGTGCCGACCAGCAGCACTATCAGCATCCTTGCCGGTGCCAGCATCAGCAGAACCAGCAGCAGCAGCTGCGCGGACCGACTGGAGCGATGCACCCTCAACACCATCAGCAGCAGCCTGCCGTCGTTGAGGCAGCTGACTGTGGGTGCCGTGGGCGTTGAGTCGGCCGGAGTGAGTTGCATCGTGGCTATGAGAACCATCCAGAACCTCCCAGCCGTTGCTGGTGAACAAGTGGAAGTGCTCAAGACTTTCAGCGCTGTGCACAGCATGCCGGAAGCCGCCGGGCAACGGCGTCGCGCCCCCCTCGCCGTACACGAGCTCATCCAGCACGGCTGCGTAGGCGCGGCCGACACGGTCGACGGCTTTGCGCAGACGGCCGGCAGCGTGGGCGAACGCCGGGCAGGCGGCCGCCACGGACGCCGGCAGCGGCGCAGGCACACTGGCGTTGGTAGCGGTCGCCAGCGTGCTGCGCAGCGTGCCGTCCTCCATCGTGACTGTGTTGAGCTCTGCCTTGGCGTCCAAAACGCTGCGGCTGCCTTCGCCTCGAGCGCTGTCGCCCCCCTCGCCATCGTGGCCAGGGGCGCGCATTGCTCCACCAACTCCTCCAGCACTCGTCAAGCAGTCAACCAGCTCCTCCAGAGCCCGGAAGAACACGCCCTGATCACTGCCGCCAAGGCGATCGCTGTTGTGGCTGCTGCCGCCTGAGGCATGGAGTGGTGCATTTCCCGCATCGCATGGCAGCGCACCGCCGCCGCAGGAGCTCGCAGTGGCAGGCCTTGTGCTGCTGTCATCCTCATCGCCACCTTGCGCGCTGCCGCCAGTACAGCAGTCGGTCACGGCAAAGATGCCGAAGCGTCGGACCGCATCTGCCAGCGCCTCTCTTGTGCTGAGGTCTGGGGCCTGTGTGCACGGACCCCCCGAGGAGTTGGGCGTGGGAGAAAGAGAGGACGCAGTACATAGGTCCCAGAGTGTTTGTGTGTGTGCATCTGTTTGACACACTTTTCTGACCCACTAGCCAATCCCACAGGGCTACAGCTTCCGTCTAAGCAATTGGGAGGCTCAGCATGCTCAAGCACAGTCCACGATATGCAGGACGCACACACATACATGCTACCCAATCATCATGCACGCATGCCTGGTGGTTTTGGACGTAAACGATTACAGGCTAGGGCGCCGCTGGCTAGCAGACGGCACCAGACCACCGGGCCTATATGTGTGTGTATACACTATGTATACACCAGCAGTAAAGGAACACAACATGCAGTATGACCTCACGTGAACGTGTATGTGCAGTGCAGATACACCTGGGCAGTCAGTGTGCCTCTGAGTGCATGCATGTGTGTGTATGCTCTCATGGTGCACGTACTCACAGTACTCACAGTCTGTCTTGATGCGAGTTTATTTCACGCCCCTGTACCATTCTTACTGTGGAGGACGCATGTTTTCTTGCTGGGGTTAGCCATTGCCCAAGGTCCTGTTGTCAAACGGATCCCCATGTGTATGCAAGTGCCACGCGCGTGCAGCTTACTTCCACACGCACCTCAAGTTGTGCAATCCTGAAAACTGGGAGGAGCATTTCGGGATAATCTACGAAGCTACCCTGTAAAGCTGAACGTCCAGGGTTTGCGGCAGGAATTTGTTTGTTTGCTTGGTCATCAAGACGATCTGCATGAATGTTGAACACAGGCACGAAGCGCAGAAGGCTGTACAAGTAAGAGAACAGCTCTGAAATTGAATTTCACAGGTGTTTGTGACTGTCTCAGGATGGCTGTACTAGGCAAGCACACCACTTGTCACAGCCGCCCACCACAAACACTACACCTGCGGTTCACAACGTGGGCTGCACTAGTATTCAACACGTTCCATTCAGGCAACGGATTTCACTAACAAAGAATCTTTTCAAGCCATTCTATTCGAATCTGTGACTCTCCTCGTTTTGTTGGTGACCGAAGCAGGACCAGAAAACATGTATACGTGCAACGGCATAGTCACACCCCTTCACAACAGCCCAGGAAGGAGGTTCTGCTCGTCCAAGGCCTTGGGCACACGGAACGTGTCTACATGTAGTTCCCCTCACTGCGCTCTGGAGCGCAGCGCTATGCGACTCCGTGAGCAGGGACGGGTGAGAAATGTGTGAGATGGCCGCTTACCAACAGCAGCCACCCCCCAGGCTTGAAGGCTGCGGTGCCCATATGACAAGCCACTCCTGAACAACCAAGGTAAAGCGCATCATGTGTGGCACACTTGTAGTATGATCAGCCTCCGAGTGACTGCATGCTGAACAACCCGTGCGTGTGATGGATCGTGCACCTCGCGGCGCACGCAGTCACTGCACTAGAAATGCTACACTCACCTCTGAGCTGCGGATATTGCTGCCAGGAGCACTACAGCCACGCACGCGCCGCTGGAAGCTCCTCTAGTGCTTGGCAACCGGACCATTGTTTGGTCTGAGGAGCCGAAGTTGGTTGACACCAGCACAACACTGGACAACGTTACAGGTTGGAAATCAAGCAAAAGAGAAATTCGCACTGCGATTCAAGTGCCTTTGGTATGGCGAAAGCGCAACTGGACATGGACACCCGTACCAGTGCGTGTACCATCAGGCAACCTACTACGTGCACGATACGCATCTGGTACACCCATACATGCATCAACGTTGGCCGTGAAATGATTCACCATGTTTAACAACTGAGACCATTGCATGCGAGCTGTGGAGTGCGTGGCGTGCAGACTATCCATCCAAAGCAAGTTGGAAGACGGTCGCGGGGGTGGAAACAGGTAATGCCGCTGATGAACCCGGCGACCACCCCAAGGAAGCTGCCTGTGCTCAGTGAAAGCAGCTGGTGGCCACCGAACATACCTAGGACTGAACTCGCTGTTCTTTGGGGTCATGCAGTCAGGGTTTAGGTTTCCGCATTGATGGCTGTACTAGACTTTGTACCTGCACGGAAGTGCCGTTGTACGTCGCGTCCCATACACGCAACTGTACCTTCAGTAGCACTGGAGCAAGCAACAAGTACATATAACACAGCCCGCAACCAAATTGAGCAGAATAGCTTTGTGTTGTATGTTTTTGTCCACTCGCCTGAATATACACGCCCGAGCTGCTCAGATGAACGGCTGCTGCACCAAGCCAATTAAGGGCATCAGCGCCTCCGCTGCCAGGAGAGTCTTGTCTCGGCCTGTGGTGGCTTGCTACGATCTTCAACCTGCTCGTCAGGTGCGCGGCTATCTTTCGGCGCTCGCGGGAAGCTTGCCTCCAATACACGCACTACATCGCCAATTCTGTGCTCCCAGTTGGGCACCAGCCGCAACTGGCTTGCGCTGCTAAACGGCAGTCTGAGCTCAGATTCGCAAGCGGGCGACGTCCAGTGAATGGCACGATGCCTGATCCGCACGCTTTTCCTATGGGTTGTTGGTGTCAGTTGGCTGCGAAGCTTCTTAGTTATTGGCCTCATGCATGCTGCCCTGTCATCGCAGATACACCCCCCACTGTCTCCGCAAGCCGACTTCATTAACGATAGCGCCAAAATGCTCAGTGCGATTCAGGGCGTGACTTGCACTATGGCGCTCAGCCTGGCTCTGACGTCGAGCTTTTTGCTGCCCGTGTCCCCGGCCGAGGCTTCTGACCTGGGCAAGACCGTCTTCAACAACAACTGCGGTAAGCTCTATACCTTTTTACCTTGCATCTTTCCTTGACGGCTTGCGCTCACTCATCAGACTGCTGCACACAAACTGCACGTATGAGTACAACTTGTAAACACTGACACACACCCACACACGTTGACATCCACAGTGCCTGCCATGCCACCCTCCTTGTTGCATGCTTCGCTCCTCAACGGTCTGTGCGTCTCGCGTATCACCACCGCTATGGACCTGCACGTCGACGCTGCTGGTGGTGGGCTCGCCTCGCATCAACAAACTGTGACGCACAGCCGCCTGCCACATTGGAGGCCGCAATAATGTTATCCCCGAAAAAACGCTGGAAAAGGCAGCGCTCGAGAAATACCTGACCGGTGGCTTTTCGGTTGAGGCAATCACCACGCAGGTGTGCATGCAAGCACGAGTGTGCTATAACCTTCAAACTTAAGTGTTGCTCCAAACAATATTATATTGTGCAGACAATATTCACATGCAATTCGTCCTGAGTTGGATTGTTTGTTATTCACATGCGATGTATCGCCTTTGCCAAGCAAGTGGCGAGTTGCAGCATCCACATGCGCGACCCACTGTGCGAGTCCAGCTAACCTGGCTTGTGATAATGTACGTGCGCTACGGCAGGTGCAAAACGGCAAGGGCGCAATGCCGGCGTGGGACGGCATCCTCGACGAGGACGAGATCGCCGCGGTGGCGCAGTACGTTTACGACAAGGCGTCCAAGGGCACGTGGGGCCAGCCAGAATAGAGATAGGTGTAGTTGTGCTGATCATGTGCGACATCACCAGCACATCATTGTGCACGTCCACCAGCCTGTGCTCGACGTGGTCGACAGCCGTGCAGAAGTAAAGGCAAATACATCCCCACATTCCAGTCGCCTGGACGAGCAATCTGCGAGGGCTATGACTTGGCGTGGGCAGTTCTTAGTGCTGCTATTCATCTGCATGCTTTTTGTTTGAAATAACGGCGGTGCGTTCTGGATAACGGGTTCTTGGTTTGCCAAGGTGGTGGTCATGTGGCCAGCATTACGCTGCAAGGACAGCACTTGCAATGCGTGGTCAGCATGGCTCCGTCGGTGGGCATGTGGCTGGGATTGGATTGGATTGGTTACATTTGGAGTTATCTGACGCCCATGAGCAAGACGCTCAGAGACCACAACTTTTCACATGCATACATGTCTGATGCCTCGTGAATGACTGTTACTTTTCAACTGCCACCCAACTGCGTCAACGGTCAGCCGATGGCTTCGTTCAACAGCCAAGGTCGCCGCTGCGCAATACAACAGGCAGCGAGATAAACAAACACGCCTCATGTATCACGTGTCTGCTTGTGGAGTCTGCAGCACCAACGCAAGGAGACAGCGGCAAGCATCGCAATGCAGCAATGGCAAAATCAGGCGTGACCTGTTTTACGAGCTGCAGGTTCTTGTGTGAAGCAGGACCAATCAACCGATGGCATGATATGTTTTGATACGCGGTTAGAGTGTAAACGGAGCCCATCGCCTGCTGCGCTCTGATGCGTAGGTGACCCACACGCATGCATGCATGCACGCACATGAGTGTGTCAGCGCATTGTGACGCACACAGCCATCACTGTGGAGCAACGCCAGTCCAGCATCAACACTGCCGCCACCCCGCTATCCCGCTTGCCCACCTGCTGCCCTGTTGCATGTCGCTGCAGTGATGGAAGCAAGGCACACCTCGCTCACTGCCGACGCAGCAACAGCAAAACCATGCCTGCTCCAGGGCGAATGCCGCCCCCCTTGTATTTCCAACCTCCCAGTGCTGATGCTAGGTGCTGCCATCAGTGGTCGCCAGCAGCTGGGCGCCGCACCTGCAGCGGCAACACATGTTGATGATTGAGGCGGCGAGCACTCGCTGCTGCCGCACCTGCAGCAACAATCCTATGCTGACAGCCGGTGCAGCATAGCACTGCATAGCACAGCATAGCTGCTGCCAGTGCATTACCCAGTGGGCTGCTGCAGGTGCGGCTGCGGTGGGCGTGAAGCTGCTGGCGGCCAGTGATTGGCGCTGCTGGCGCTGTATGGTGGCGGCTCGTGAATTCCGCGCAGGCACGGTCCGTCGTGACCACCTTCACTAGCCGCCCGGGGGAGGTGCACACGCAGGGATGACGATGTGCTAAGGCCCCCTGCTGCACATCCGTTGGCAAGCCGGTCACGATGACAAGTTGGGGGTGTGAGGGGGCCGAGACCACGCTGCAAGCGTACAGTACGTACCGCCGCGGGGTCTCCAGCAACGGCCTGTCCACCAGATAATGCTCGCGCCTGCCCATCCCATCCTGCCAGTCCGGAAAGAGTAGCCGACGGCTTCTTGTGCCGATGCAGATACTGCCGCGCTCCTTCAGCGCAGCTGCTTGCACTGCGGAGCGCATGGGCCCTCGAGGATGGAGAGTTCAAGTGTATACCAGATTACCTTTGCGGACCATTCTCCGTCGCATGTCATGCGAAACGCAGCAGGCCACACTCACACACATCAACGTTGCTCACGACGGCCATAATGTCGCTTCACGTCAGAACCAGGTCGTCGTGTGTTGGCCACACATCCGACGCGTGCGGCTGCAGTCAGCACCTTGATGCGGCTGCAGTGAGTGGGGTCTGCAGTGACTGCTTCCGCTCGTCGTCCCCCACGACCCGACAGCACCACACTGCCGTGCACCTTGTGCCTTGGGGCGACGCGATGCACATGGGGCACCATGATGGCACACGAAGGCACAGAAAGCACACGAAGCACACAATAATTGACACCACTACTACGGAGTAGAAAAAACTTGACGCGATTGGCAACCCGAGGCAAGGCGACAGACAAGGTTGAAGTTGACGCCACAAAGGGTGGCCGCCAAGCCCTGCCACCGGTGCCACCACTCAACGCGCTGTGGACGCACGCACATGCACGCACGCGCATGCAGATCAGGTTGACGCACGAGTTGGCTGCGCACTCGGACTCCGCGCTGCCTGGGCGCGTGCTGGCGCTGCACTACGAGGAGCTGGTGGAGCGGTGGGTCAGTGGGTGTGAGAAGTGTGGGAAGAGGGGGAAGAGGGGGCGCAGGGAGAAGGGGGCTGCTCTTGTTTGTTGCAGTGAGAGCGACAGATGCATATGGGTGGAAAGGCCTGTTTGAGAGTGATGCGGGCAACAGTGTGGGGGAGGAGGGGGTGATGTTTGATGAGCGGGATGGGTGAACAGGGATTGAGTCGTGCGCGTTTATCACGATCTTGACATTGCAGCTCCGGAATGGTGGGGAGAGCTCACTGCTACTAGCAGGAGCGCTTGTGAAGAATCACGTGCCTCACTGCCCGTCAACCGCCACGCGTGCGGGCACCGTCGCTGAAACCACACATTGAGCGGCCCATGCACAACAGCATCTTTGACGCAGCTGTGCAGTCGTGTTGCGTTGCCTTCAACATGCTCGTGTACGTCCCATGAAATCGATGTCGTTGCTGCGCTCGCTCGCCGCCTGCGCCGCATGGTCTTATCGCTGTCCTGTCTCCTCGTGCTGTCCTTTTGCACAGTCGCACCCGCCGTCCTGCGCGCGCGCCCGCACGCCCGCACGCAGCGCACGCTGTTACACCCGCACGCGCACGCTCGCACACTGAGAGGCGCACGCATGCACGCTCAGGCACGCTAGGCGCACACACACACAAGCTGAGGCGCGCACACATGCACGCGTGCGCAGTCAGGCGCGCACGCACTAGGCACACACACGCGCACGCGCACACGCAAGCTCAGACGCCGAGGCGCGCACGCACGCACACTGAGCCGCGCACGCATACCACGCGCGCACACTGAAGCCTGCACGCATCGCACAGACACACGCTGAGGCGCTCACGCTTGCACGTTGAGGCGCGATATGTGCCCGCACATACACGCACGTACGCTGAGGCGGGTACACCGGACGCACGCGCACGCACGCGCATACGAATGCAAGCACACGCACACATGCATGCCAAGGGACAGCATTCCCATCGCCTCCTTCTTCCCCTTCGTTCCCCACCCGCAAGGAAGCTACGGGAGCGCGCGTTTCGTGCCCTTAGGGACCGTCAATCCCGGGGCTTGTCACTGTCCCGGTGTGGTTGAGTGCAGCTGTGGCGGATGGAGCTGGGGGCGCCCACATCGCAAGCTTCCACACCAATATATAGAATGCGGCCCCTTTTTATGATCATATACGTCACCCTGCATACGTTGATGGCCTACTTACAAGCTGGTGTTGCACCAAAAGTTTTGCACCAAAATGTTTTGATTCATCACGATAAACCCACTGATCCCTCAACTCACCTCGATCCAGGATGCCTCCATCTTCGCCTGTTGTACCCGACGCAACGTACCGGCGCTGTTGGTGGTTTCAGGAAACCAAAATTGGCACACCTCATCACAATAAACAATTCATAGCTGAAATTATTGCAAGTAATACCAGCCGCTCTGCCACCTTATAGTCTTTGTGAGCTTAAGTGCAGGTGCACCCCGGCCGTACAAATGGAGAGGGGGAACAGGTGCCTCGTGCTTTGGGGACTTTTCCTTGGTGCAACGCTTGTATCGGCTGATCTGTCTTGGATTCAGGCGTACAATGCAGCTTATGTGCGGGTGAAGGCCAAGGCAGTGGTCACAACCACCATCGGACAACTGGACCCTACTCTTCTGCGTTCGCTCCCTTCAATAGCGGACTGTCCAGCAGGTTAGCGTGCCCGCAAATGCCAAACAAAAGGTGCAGGAAACCCATGTTCTCAATCAACAAACTCGCAAAGGTTCTCATCCGCTGGTTGTATTGTCATTTTCGGTGTCACCTTATGTCACAGCCTGTGGCACAACCCGAACTCACAAGCCTCCCTGTACAGGGTGTTTGACGCGATGAAAATAAGTGGCTTGTTTTGCTGCCTTGCCACGCTGTGCTTTGTGCTACTGGATGCGTCACTCACAGTTCCCGAAACGTTTCCGTTCCCTTCCCGGACGCGCAATTCCCGGCTGGACGTTATTTTGAAGTCTGGTCGGGTGAAAGTCGCCCTTCAGGATCTGGGCATCAACCTGCAGGGTTTTACAAGTGCGTTCAAGAACATCACTTCCTCCATCGTGACCGAGGTTGCCGCAGCTTACAAGTTGAAGCAGCTCAAGGCTGCGTACACAACATATCCGAATTCGGATGCAGCAGTTAACGCGGTAATCAGCGGGAAGGCTGACGTAACAGACCCTTTTCATAGGCAATGGACACTGGTTGGAAGCTACCCTAACCAGGTGAATGCATGTGAAGGCTGCTACTGCTGGTTCACCTCGCTCAGGCGTTTGACTGCCTGGCGCTAAAAGGAGGCAGTGGGTAACCCATGTGTACACGTCATGCTCACTTGCATGTACCTTCAGCCACCCGGGTCATCCTTCATGCTTACCGCCTCTGGTGCCCCCACCCGTCTGCCCCCACCAGTCCCCTTGCCCTGCTGATTTCATGACTGCCAGAATTGCAAGACTTTTACACGGTGTTTGGTTTGATCTCATGCTTGCCTCCCCTCCCATACCCTTTACCCACCCTGCACCCGCCCTTTACCTGTACCGTAACCGTGCCCAGGTGCAGCGCTCTGTACGAGCTACCCCTGCATGCAGCCTGTGGGCCACCTTCCTCTCCATATCTTGGAATGGCACGCGCCACAGCAACTGGAGCAGCCTGGACGATCTCGCGGAGGCCGGTGCGGCGGTCAAAATCCCGCTCTATTCAACGGTTCTCCCGTTCATCGCCGAGGTCAGAAACGCCTTGCCCAAAGCGGATCTCCTTTCGCGCCCCACCCAGAACTTTGAGTACGACCCGAGGGATCTGGTCGCGGTCCTCACGGAATTCAATCAAGGCAACACCACCGCGCTGTTGGCCGCACGGTCGGACCTGGCTGTCGTGCTGACACGCACCAACCTCAGCTCGTTGTTTAACCTCAGCAATGTTAAGTCAGCCACCACCAACATCGTGCTGCCAGTTGGTGCGTGGCTGCCGCTGCCGGGTTCTCGGCGCATTTGACGGGGGTGTGCATGGTGACTGCATGCAAGCACTGAGGCATTCCTGTGCTGCCCTGCGTGTGTGTGTGTAGGGGGGGGGGAGGTGTTGCCAGCTGACTATGTTAGGGAGTGCACACCGATGCTCAGCCGAGAGGACATGTCAGGGCAGATTGCGTAACGTGACCGATCAGGTGGCACATACTGCTCTCGTCCCATTTTACAGTTTTGCACGCCGTATACTCGACCGGCTTTCCGGCAGTTAACCGTCGCATGCCCTCATAAACAACCAGCTCACCGCGCGACACGTGACCTGCTGTGCACGCAGTATGTGCCGGGTTGCAAGCACCGGTAGTTATTGCACTCTGTGCTTTGAACAGCAAGCAGTCCATCCGCAGTGCTTGCCAGTTGGTACTGTTGTATGCACTCAGGTGCCTGGCTGCCGCTTAGCAGTGCAATTCCGCTTCTGGTCTCTGAAAATTGCATGAGCTTTGCCTAAGGCGGGCTCAGCCCTGGGTGGCCCTCCTGAAGTGCTCCCACATCAACCGGGTGTCGGGTACTTACCGCGCATTGGGACCCTCACCCAGCGCTTCCCTTTTCTACAACTCGACCCACTGTATTACCAGGAGTCGTCAATTCGCCTGAGAAGTCACAGGGGTGTCACTGAGCAGTGAGCTGTTAGCACCTGTTGGACCGCAGCGCAACGCCAGCCTAAATGTACTGAAGCCTATTACAGCTAGACGCACCTAGCACAACGTGCACGCACCTTTGCAGCCCCATGTTAGGTCGAGAACTCAGACGGTACCGTCAATGGCCTGTGACGTCCTTGGCATTGCTCCTGCAGTAGCTGCGACTGCAATCCTTCATCCAGAGTCTAAACCGCAATTGCTTTCTTGTTCCTTTCCGTCATGTGGGTTCCGTTCCGTCTTGTGTAGGTTGCACGATCCGACTTGTAGCGCACTTGTAGTAAGGCGTAACAGGTTCAAGCACTCCTACTCATGCTTTTGGATCAAACCCGGCTCTGCTACGTTTGAAACGTCTGCTGCGTCGTTTTGCAGCTGCCCTACCAGGAGGGACAAAACTGTAGTTTATTTGCTGTTGGTATAGCCACCCGAAACTGACTGTAGCAAGCGTTACAAGTGTAGCAGATGGAGAATCCCGATTCCAACCGGTTCGACCGGTGTAGCAAGGATGTTTCAAACCGTAGCAAGACGCCTCACGGCCAAGGGCGACACGTAGCCATTTGTAGCAAGGTGTAGCAAGATCAAGCACTCCTACTCAGGCTTTGGATCAAGCCCGGTTCTGCTACGTTTGTAACGTCTGCTACGTCGTTTTGCAGCTGCCCTACCAAAAGGGATACAACTGTAATTTATTTGCTGGTTATCAAGCAACCCTAAACTGACTGCAGCAAGCGTTACAAATGTAGCAGTTGAAGAATCTTGTAGCAGGAACACATACATAAACTACTTAGCCATATCTTGACTATTGCCATTGTCTCTTGGCTTGCATAGCTCAGACTTTGTGCTCTCAGCACTGTGGTTTCGGTTCCGTCCCCTTCACATCACCAGCAGTAAATCGAACACCAGAATTGCTGCCCTGACACCACCCTATTGCATAACCAGTTAGTCAGGTGCACTTTTCCATCCATGTTCATACAGCTTTGTACCTTCTGTACCTCGCTGTATTCACTATATAAACCCCCGTTGGTCTCCATCATGGACACCCACACTCACTTGGTCAGCTACGCACTTCTGTCCTGCTAAGCATACTCATACGCATAGCATATTCAGTCTCCCTTCGGTTCCTGACCCGTGTAAACAAGTGAGTATACGTTTCGGTCCCCATTGTGCCCACCTGCTAGGTACGACACTGCACACTTAGGTATAAGGGTATCCCCCTTATAAATCTGGATTCAGACCAGTCCGACCGGTATAGCAAGGATGTTTCAGACCGTAGCAAGACGCCTTGTGGCCAAGGGCGAATCAAAGATATTTGTAGCAAGAAGGTGGTGGTGTGGTGGAAGGCGCCTAGTAGCATCCCCCCTGGGGGTGTTAAGTGCGCCTCCCTCCTTACGAAACACCCCGGCAACGGGGTGTTGGATTTATTGTTATTATGGAGCTAGCAACCCGAATCCGTGGTACATGTCGCCTAGTTTGCACGATCGGTCATAAAACCAGGGTGCTCGCAGGCCGCAGTACGCACGCTTACCCAGCATCAGAAGGTTCCTCGACGCCTGGACGTCTCTGTCGCAGCACCAGAAGCTGGCGCCTGTAAACTCGCAACAATGGCGAATGCGCAAGCGGGTGCACTTCCTACTGCATCCGCCCTGATTGGCTCCATCGTCACTCGTGGTGCCAGGGCCTCCTCGTCGTCTCCGGCAACTGGCACGAAGGCGACCTTCATCTTGAACTGTCCGCTGATGGTCGCGGGCGGGTCGGGGCGCCACAGCGGTAGCACGACACCGTCGTACGGAACTCGGACATTTTCCACAGGTACAGGTCCCAGAGGGGCTTCCGCACTTGAGGGTCCCTCACCGCTATGCGGCGCTGTGCCTTGAGGAAGGCACGGTCCAGGGAGGATGTCGGGACCGCCAGCTCGCCGGGGCCCGTGCAAGCAAAGTTGGCGTCGCCTCGCAAAATCCAGATGGCGCCACGCACTGGTGTGGCGGGAATCGCAAAGACCTTTGACCGACTTGTACCGACCGTGTCCTATTGAGTGTCGTGTGTACGACGCACCCGTGCAAGCAACATGGTCATGCCCAGGGTCAACTGCATGCCCTTGCCGACTGGTCTCACCTGGCAGACAACCTAACATCAGCTATCAAGAAACAGGTTATGAGCGCCACCTCAGCCGGATTCTCCACCACAGGCGTATATGCTACGGCCTGGGCTACCGCCTGGACACAACTTAACCTGCAAGCCAGCAGTCTGTACATGAGTAACTCTCACCTGCCACTCACTACACGCATGCAAATTTTCCGTGCTCGATGGGGCCTACTATGGAACAAGAAACGTGCCTTCATGATGCGGCGACCATACCTCCCAGGCGACCGCACGGCTGCCCAGGACACACGCTGCCCACTCTGCCAGGGCGAGGACTCCGCCTCACATATCCTCGGAGGATGCCAACACCCCGACATGCACAAACAATACATCCTACGCCATGATGGTGCAGTGGAGATGATATGTGCATATATTACTGACGGCGCCCACGGCGGCTGCTACCTTATTATGGACGCGGGTGCACAAGATTCTCTACCCAACTGGGCCTCCGGCAAACGACTCGACACATGGATCTTGCCCCATGTACCCGACCCCAAGCGACGCACGATGCGCCCTGACATCATGCTTATCCCCAGCATCCCCTGCCACCCCCGAGCAGAAGACATACCACGGACTCGATCAGCCCGAGCAACCCACACTGTTTACATTATGGAGATTGGATACTGCAGCGACACCAACCACCAAGACAAAATAGCCGCTAAATCTGTACAACACCATGAACTTGCACAACTCCTGCAAGACGCCGGCTGGCAAGTCATATACACCCCACTCCAAGCCAGCAGCCTAGGAACCACAGGGACAATACGCAAAGACTTTCACATCGGTATGCACTCCCTAGGAGTGCACGCACACGAGGCAGACAGCCTATGCAGGCGCCTG
>BDDA01001180.1:0-15894 GCA_001662385.1 Chlamydomonas asymmetrica | reverse complement strand
TGCCCCCCCCCCCCCCGTCTTGAGTCGGTAGCTAGGATGCATTCAGGATGTATTGAATTGGCAGGCACGGTACTGTGTGAGGGTATACTGTGTGAGGGTGTACTGTGTGAGGGTATATCATCGCAATTTATACCATTTCACATATGGCATCTCGTATTCGGTAGTACTGGCAGCTGGACGCTTGAACCGTATGCCGTCGCATACGGTATCAAATCGATCGAGCAAGCACTTACAGCCATTCTCGTCTACTACCTAAACACCATGTAGCACACTACTGATACCTGCTGGCACACTGATTTCAAGAGTATGTGTCAGTCGCCGGGATGCACTGTTGGGCAACGGTTGCTGCTGCGCCCAGATCAGCGACTGCTAGGCTGGACTGCCAGATAGGCCAGCCGCATACCTACTGGTAGCTGCCGACACTGCCCGGGAGTCATTAATCATACTGGTAGCTGCCGGCGTGCTGCCAGCGCGCTTGGGCGGCTTGGGCGCTGCATGGCGGATTTGTTCATGAATGGCACTGCCTGGTTGCCAGGACATGTCAAACAAGATTTCCTGTCCACTTACCGTACTTGCTCTGCCAACGGACCCCATATGCACGCACGTAGCCGGCAGCCGTGGGCGTCTGTGCTAGTTAGGTGGCCTCCAGGATGGCCTCTGTTATGCATGCAATGGTCAGGCTGTTGGGGCTATAGCTGTAACCCGCACATGATCGCGTGCTCAGTGGGCTGCTGGGTGGTGAGAGTGGCGAGCAGCAGCTTTTATATCCAGCCGTTTTCCATTCACATGCGCGGCAAAGCACAACAGACAAAGCGTCCACGCACATGCCTCCCTGCCAAGCTGGGATGAGCGGCGCCACAAGCTTGAATGCATCGTAATGCTTGCTGCGCAGTTTCAAACCCCCCATGCAGTACCGTACTCTGCGATTTCGCAACTAGCTAGGCCTAACTAGGGTCATCTACGCGGACTGCAGGCAATCGACGATCAACGACCGTGTTACAGCCATACCATACTGCATGACAAGCGTACTCTATCTGCTACATGTGGACTACCATGCGGACCGCACGCACCATCACTCGCTCAATCAAACACGTACGCGGTGGGCGGAGGCTGTTCGTGCAGGCCATGATAGCAGCCAAACATGCAGCACAGAGCAGCATGCCCCTCCGACGTCTGCTTGCCTTAAATGCTTGGCAACGCATTAGGTGCAGTAAAATGAGTAAAACGTGATGCTTCATGGCATGCATGGCGAGGCGCCCCATACCCGAGCACTACACCTCGCTTGCCTGGTAGATGGTGGATATGCGGGGGGCCTGCATCGCAATACTAACTACAGTGGTATGTAAGTACACATACACCAGAGGCCGGCAAGCCAGGCGCGACCTGCATCATTATGGCGTTCCACGCTGGCTGTATGTGCATCGGGAACTTAGTACCACCCCAGTGCCTCACCGGCGCCTGCATGCAATGCATGCATGCGGCCACGGACAAGAAGCATGCACACCAGGGATGTCTCTGGATGAACGGCGTCAGCCGTTCGATTTTTTGTATCGGTTGATCACAAGCAAAATCCATGTATCGACCGTCAGCCCTTTTAGTGGCCTTGGGAGGGTAAGCTAGCATGTTCAAACCATGCACATTGACTGACGAGAGAGGAAGGTATTAAGGGAGCACCAGCGGCCGTAAAAGCAAGGAAAGTCGACAAAACGTTTACCGTGTTCACGTTTGACGTTCCTTCTTTGGGGAAGCTCGCGCTTCGCTCGCTTCAACCTGCTCGGGCTCATTGCACTTACTCCAGGGACAGCCAGTACACTGGCCAGGCCCTTCGGGCCCGGCCAGTGTATCGGCTGTCCCTGATCGGTTGTTCTGCACGCGCAGCGTGCAGAACAACCGGTTAGGCCAATTATCAGCCGATACTAGCCGGACTTTTCTGTGGTGGAGACATCCCTGATGCACACGCATGCACGTCCAGGGTGCTGGAATCACCTAGCCGTAAACGCGGGGTGTCACTATATGCAGTTATGCAGCATTGCGGCCTGATGTATGTGCTTGCATGTTCAGTGCCGCCACACAGGCAACCTTGTAGCGCACATGCCCTCCTCACTCCACGATGCGTGAGGACGAGCACCCAACGGCACACCCCAGGAAGGCATTGTATGGTATTGCATTGTATTGTATTGCATTGTATTGGTACATCAGGGGCGTGTCGGCCAAACGGCCCATGCTCCCCCCAGATGGGGACCACCTCAGGAATGTTCTGCACACACCGCGTCAGGCTATCCACTGATCACGCCGATAACCGGGACACATTTGCATCATGCGACCCGTGAGCTGTACGTCCTGCAGGTGCGGTACGGCCTGGCATGTCGCAGCCAACAGCCGTACGATTTGCTCGCCGCATGGGTCCACGTCGATGGTCCGCAGCCCGGCCAGGTGCGTTGAGGCCCGCAGGGCGTCGCACAGCGGCGCGGCATCTGGTGGCTGCTCAGTGGGGTTCAAGTTTGTTGCGTGAATGCCCAGCGTGCGCAGGCCTGACAGAAACGTGGCGGCGCGAAGGGCGTTGCCCAGCGCTGGAGAGGCGAACCAGTCGCTGCTGCTGCTGCCATACATGGTGAGGTCCAGCTCCTGCAGCGCTGATAGGTGGCAGGCGCCGGGCAGCAGCGCGCAGAACTGCTGCAAGTCTCCTGGCTTCATACCCCTTACACACAGGCGAGTCAGACCGCGCAGCACTGTGCAGGAAAGCATTGTGCATGCTGCTGCCTGCAAGCCAATGTACCCAGCATCGTCCAGAGCGACCATGTAAATACCTCCAACCTCAACGTCGCGCAGACGGGCCAGGTTCGCGGCAAAACTGTCTGCGACGAGCGGCTGCAATCCATGTTGGTCCATGCAGCAACCCGGCAGGTGCAGCCGTGTCAAGCCGCTCAGGTGCTTGGCCTGCAGCGCCATCGCAAGCGCACTGGATGCAGGCCTCGATAGGTCCAGATTCCGGAGGCACAGCGTCTGCAGCGCGCTGAGGCCAGTGGTAGACGCCAGCGAGTGAAACACCTCTGCAACGCCAGCAGGTGGGCCCTCGATCCTGGGCAGGCGCAGCTCCGTCAAGCCATGCAGGTGGCTGCCGCGCTGCAGCATCGCTGCAACATCCGGAGCCGACGTCGCAAGCGTGTGTGAAAGGTTCAGCGTGGTGAGGCGGAGTTGTGTTGAGCTGGTGAGCACGCGAATGATACGGTTGTTAGTGCCGACATCGAATTTTGTACCAAGGACAAACTCGCGTAACCCAGCGAGGTGTGTGCTCTGAAGCTGTTCGCACAATTTATCAGCTGCGGACTGACAGACAATACATTCGCCCGCCAGGCTCAGGCTGATGAGTGAGGACACGACCTGGGGCACGGCAACGATAGCGGTCCAGCCATCCACGGTATCGATATTCAGGTTTGACAGGTGCATGTGTTGATCGCCCGATACGTCCGTGGCTGGGGCAAGCGATGCCGCCAGTGACCGCCAGCCTGATTCTTCGCAGCACATATACCCTGCCAACCCTGCCAACCCCAGCCGTGTCAATCCCACCAGGTGGGGTGAGTTGAGCAGCACGTTGCCAAGCTCCTCAGCGTGCAGGTCATTCAGGCGGCACTCGCTCAAGTCCAGGTGCGTGAGGTTGGCCAGGGACGGGTTGCGCCTTAGCGCTTGCAGCGCCATGATGATGGGGGGGGGCTGCTCAGTGAATGCACTAACAGGCCACCGCAAGGCCAAGGTGCACAGGCTGGACAGCTTGGAGATGAGCGCCACCAGCGCTGGCGCGCAAGCGCCCCGCTCCTCAAGCGATGGCGCGTGAAAGGCCGGTGCCTGTGCTTTGTCATCTTGCCATCCGCTGAGGTTGACACAGAGGTGTGTGAGAGTGGCGTGCACTTGTGTTACGCAAGCCGGCAAGGGCCGCCATCGCTGCTGTTGCGCCAAGGTGCGCCCAACTCAGCTCAAATTTGCGAAGACGCGTGAACGAGGCGGGGAGCAGCTGACCATCATGATAGGGCCACTCCGCTCCGCTGCCGGTCAGCTGCCTTGTCAGGGCGCTGCTTCGCATGACGGTGACGCCATGCGTGTAGCACTCACGCCAGCGCTTGCAGACCAGCTTCACGCCCTTGTTCATGCTGTGGGGAGTATAATCAGGAGCCCCGGCAGCATTGTGCTGCTCAGTGTTTGGCTCAATAGCGGCAGCTGCGGTGATGCCGTCTGTGGTTGCAGGCGGGCCGGCAGCTGGTGCGCAAGAGCCGATCCAGCAGTGGGTGAGCTGGTTGAGGCAGAGCCGTCCACTGCAGGTGTGCACAGCAGCAGCAGTAGCAGGGCACAGTGATCAAGTTCAAATTGTGCAGAGAAGGTTGCTTGGTGGGGGCTAAAGACGGCAGGAGCTCACAGGCCAGCTTGGCAGCAGGCGGAGACCGCGCGTGCAGTCCAGGATGAAAGTTGCGAAACGAGCGACGTCGGGCAAGCGCGTATGACACGCACATGGCGCCACAGCAGTCCAGGCCCAGTACAACACACTTACTGTGAGACTGTTGGTCTGTATCGATTAAGCGGCAGCCACGCTACAATGTTTGGCAGCCGCCGTTACGTAGGCCTGCTTGGACGGCCGCCAGGCAGGCAGGGATGATGTCGCTCGCAGGGCAGGTACCGAAAACAATTTGACACTGCACTCAGAGGTGAGGGAAATGCGGCACCTGCACAGGACATCAAGGTAAGCGTCTTGAGTACGCGCCTCAAGCACACACGGGAACGATGCAGGAGAGCAGAAGCCAGGCATGCTGTATGCTCCAAATGGACATCAAATCCCCAAGCAAAGGGGTGCAGGTTAAGAAATCAGCTTGGCATTACACACCTGCTGCTGTCTATCCGCTACCAGCAGCTGCGCCTACACCGTGTTCTTCGTTATGGTCTATCTCGCCTCCAACCTGCTGCTCACCCAGGTAGAACACCGCGGAAGCTCAGCGGCGGCCGAGGTGCCAATGTGTGTCAAGTGCTTTCAGTTGCTTTCCTTTCTATGAGGAAAAGAGAATCAACCTACTCAGGCTGCACCCTGGAAATCTGGCATGTTGCGTGCCGCTTGGGCTGCATGAGTGGGCTGGAGGTCCAGCCACGAAGGCCCTCTTGTCGTGGGCGTTATCATCAGTTGTGCAAAGCCCATCCACAGCCGTGCTCATTCAGTCTTGCGCATGCATACACAGGTCCAGCTAATCTAGTGAGCCGCTGCTGAGACATGCTGTGCAGGATTTGACCGTGCATGCATGCGTACACGGCATCATGCGGGGATGGAGGGTGCCATGGTGGCGCCTGCATGCATGTGTGAGGAGGACCATACGGCATATCGGCAGATGTATGTCGCTGCCTGCTATTGGATGGCCCAAGGCGCCGTGTTGCGCCCAGCAGCGGCCAGCATCACCGCATGGCCTGATAAGGGCAGCAAGCATTGCATGAGTGGCTGCTGCTGGGTGATGACAAGGATGCCTGTGCGGCTGTGCTGCCGGGTCCATGCATGCATGCAGGCATGCAGGCCACCAACTGGCACATCACACTGCTGCACGCCACTACCGCCAGGCGTATGCTTGGGGCTGACACCTGGGCTGACACTGGCGCAGCGGAAACTCAGCGGAGTTTCATCTGCAACACAATAGTAGCATGCACGGCCTGCTGTTGGAGCTTACAAGAGTGGCCTGAGTATCATCCAGTAAGTAATTCGCAAGGACTGTACAGTGGTAAGCATCAGAGGACGGCAGGGCCGGCAGGGGACTCGCGGCGGGTGTGCTGGGACCTATCTACAGCGCCACACAACAACACTCCGCGCTTGTTTGCATCGGGGAGGGTAGGGTTCAGCTTGTGCGAGGCCATACCAGTTCAGCTCGTGCGAGTCCCGGCCAGTCTATCACACCATCACCAGCACACGCATGAGTGGATGCATGTGCTCAAAAAGAAGCACACAACATATGTTGGTGCTCGAATCATTCACCCGTAAGCTGAACGTCCTGCAGGTGTGCGACAGACTGGCATGCCGAAGCCAAAAGGCGAACGATTGGCTCGCCGCACGGTTGCACGTTTATGCAGCGCAGCCTGGCAAGGTGCGTTGAAGCCCGCAGCGCGTCACACACCGGCGAGGAATCTGGCTGCTGCTTACTGGAGTTAAGCAAGGGGTGCACGAACATCGCGTGAATGCCCAGCGTGCGCAGGCCCGACAGGAACGTGGCTGCACGAAGCACATCAGCCACTGCCGGACAGGTGAACCAGTCGCTGCTGCTGCCGTAAATGGAGAAATCCAGCTCTTGCAGCGAAGACAGGTGCCGGGTACCTCAGAACGATGGGATCTGGAGCTCACAACGGCATGAGCATATACAGCGCGACGAACGCGTTTGCCAGAGCGCCATCCACTGGTCGGGCGTAGGAAGCGAAAACCGCATTTCATCCCACCCTGGAGCAACGGGCAGCCTTCACCATGTTACCCTGAGTCAAAATGTTGTAGGCCTCATAGGATTCGGCAGTAGTACAGAAGCTACAGAACTCAATGCGGAGCCTGGAAAGGGCTGTGGAGGGGCAAACCCCAGAGAGCCCGTGCTGCTAATGCTGCACGCGTGAGGCTGAAAACAACATGTCATGCTTGTACGACCAAGCAAAGCCGCTGGCGGTGTCACCCAAAGCCTAAACCCTAAAGCCTGAACCCTAAGCCCTAAAAGCCCTCAGTGGTGTCACTATCGCTTCACCGACCGACCTGTGAGACTGTCAGTGAGTGGTTCAGTACGGTGATGGCAGCTATGTCACACAGTGAGGGGGCAGACTGCTGAGCTCAGCAGCCAGCACTACTCATTAGCTAGCTCCACATGGAGGAGTTATATTATAAGGTGCAAACATGCCGCTCAGCATGCCGCTCGCTTTGAGTTAAGAGCCAGCAATTGGCATCCCTTAGTTGTACCACTCCGTCTTCTTGCCCTCGGCTGCGTCCAGGCGGGTGGAGCATGGCCTGTCCAGCTGACACACGTACGTCTCCTGACCTACCACCTGCCTATCCGTGGGTACCATGGGGCACGTTGCTCAGAGGTGTGCTCCTTCGGCCACGACGGGCACCGAGTTCTGCAGCGCCCACTTGTAGTCAACATGGTCATTCAGGACGAGGGCAGGCGCCAGCATGAGCCGCACCTGCACGCAAGGATGCAAGGCATGCAGGATCGAGGAATTGCGGCATTTTGGTGTGACCGCCAGGCTGACCCAAGTTCGCCTCTCTGTTGCCATCCTGACGCCTCCAAAAGAAAGTGCCTGCACTTAAAACCGCTGCATTGCACTGCGGACTGCATGCATGAAAGGAGTTGTGCGCTGGTGCCGCCCGTTCACGGGCGAGGAGTACGTGCCGATGAAGCCTTGACGCAGTGCGCTTGAACATATATACGACTAATCATGACTTGGCATGGTTCCATCATGTTCATGGCGACCGCACACCTACCAGGAAGCGCAGTGAGCTTTGCACGTGAGGAGGTGGGATGGGAGAGAAGAGTGAGCCCAACGCATCTTGAATGCTCCTGATGGTCCAGTGCACAAGCCGCATCACAGGTGGCTGCTCCAGGTTGCGTACATCCTCAAGGTATCCGTCGAGTCCTCGCATCACACACTGTTGCAAGGGCAGTGCAATAACAGCCCAGGGCCAGGGGGTGCAGGGCCGTGTACGCGTCCAATGTATGTGCGTACAATACATGTGTACAACTATGCATTTTCAGGTGCGGAGTGCATTTGGCTTTGCCAGAGTGTGTACAAGCAGGTGCTAGAAGTAAGGAGCAAGACATGCAAATGCACACACAGATGGTCGTGGCGGGCGGGACACGGGCAGACAACTATCACATACAAATTGAGAGTGCCACGGCAAGTGCACGCAAGTGTTTGGGTTTTGGGAAGTTTCTATCTAGCCCCCACAGATGCTCCCACAGATGCGAGTCCAGCGACAACAAGCCAACATTGAATGCATAACGTAAAGTGACGACCAAGAAAGCGAAGTTCAATACGAGTCCCAACTGGCAAGGGGGTGTTGCAAGAAGCAAGCGAGAAGGGGAAGCATGGGCCGTTTGGCCAACACGCTCCTGATGTAACATAACATAACATACATAACATAGCAAATGCAAAGTCAGACACGAGAGTTCAGCAACCAGTGTGCACGTAAACTTCATCATGGACATAGTCTGCTACCAGGCGGCAATTGTATTTATTAGTATCAAGTGCCAAATGTCATCATCATACGCATACCTGGAGGTATTTCAGCTGGCGGTCAGGCGTGATGTACACGCACTGTCCTGCATGCTTCATGCGCTCAGCGTTGTTCAGGAAGCAGTAAGGTACGCGCGCCACAATGTCGTTGGCATTCACCACCCGCAGGTACCGCTTGCATGGCAGAAGCTCCTGTCAAGCACCCAAGCAAACCATGCTACGTTGTCTGATGTTGAATCAGGAGCGTGCCGGCCAAACAGCCCATGCTACCCCTAGGTGGGGACCCGACGAGCACAAGAGGTTCACCAACTAGGCACACGATTTGCCAGAGGGCTACAGGGGTTGGTGTAGCACATCTATCAGGGCTCAGTGCGTTACATCAGCTAGCATCACGACAACCATCCAACCCTTGTCACCAACGGTGCACGTGTCCGTAACCATCCAGTGCGCATGGTTTTGTGACGTTGTCCTTGGCCAGAGCAAAACAACAAGCCACCAAACTTAGGCAGTCATGTGGCAAGTGCTGTCAGCTGTATTAGCAAATTAGCATGCACACACGCTGTGCAACATTCACACTCTGACACATGCTTACGTTCATGAGGTCACACAGCCCCTCATCTCCGATTCGCGGTGCACCGAATGTGACGAGGTGCATGCCGCCCGCCTTAGCCTTTTGAGCCTGAGGCGCGTGGTCCTTGGGGTCATAGCCTTACTTGGCCGAGAAGACTGCGGCCATAGCCCCACCAAGGCTGTGGCCTGCAAGTGACAGCAAGCGTAACAATGTTCATGGCAGTACTGGCCACATCTGGCATCTGTGGTGCAGCCTGTTAACATACCTAACCACCATTAACGTGATATGTCTCTTGAGCACGAGTCAATCACCGCCTGCGCCTCGAGGTTTTGTTTACTGTGCGCTCGTGACAGAGCTGTATGCTGTGCTAGTGCTGTTTAGAACCAGCGGTGGTGTGCTGGTGCTGTTGTTGGTGGTATGGGCATCTGGAACCAGCTACTGACAGCGTTGTAAAGCCAAGGGGCCTTGCTTGGGCCGCAGGTCATTCGCTGCATCTAAGTATGGGGTACCCACGAAAAAACAGTACAGTGCGGGTCACTGGGACCCCCCAAAAGCGGCAACAGTAGGTGACAGAGGATCGATGCACAGGGCCATTCAGGCCTTGCCAAGAGCGCTAGTGAGGTGCCACCCCGTAGTAACCGTAGAGTTTGCTATGCACAGGATAGCAGGAAAACTCCTGGGTTGGCCATGAAAAAAATTAGGCGTGCGGGTGGGTCTGCTTGGGTGGAGAAAACGATACAGCACGTGTGATAGCAGGGCGAGGAGGTCGTTGCTGATTTCGCTTGACGGGGCTCGAGCGTGCGTTGGCCAACCTCAAAGTCTGAATGTCATGCACAAAGAGCTGTCAGCCCTGGCCACGTGCGCCCAAGGCGGCGCATGTGCGCTGAAAATGACAAACCTCGGACTGTTTGTTTCTTGCTGGTCCGAGCGCCGTATGCAGGACAAGGTGCTTGTGTGGATCCATCATGTATCAGTTGCGTGTGCCCTACCTGAAGAATAGGGTGGGTCCAAGACCCCTTCGCCAACCCCGGTTCCCAGTATCCCAACCCACCTGAGGCGACCCACCCTTGTTACTTGAGGCTACTCACACTCCCACCCTTGTAACCTGAGGCTGCTCACACTCCCACCCTTGGTACCTGAGTCTACTCACAGTCCCACCCTTGTTACCTGAGGCTACTCACACTCCCACCCTTGGTACCTGAGGCTACTCACAGTCCCACCCTTGGTACCTGAGACTACTCACACTCCCACTCCCACCCACCCACCCCTCCTACCAGGCCCTACCGGTGTCCCTTTCTCTGTCCACAATCGCCTGAAATGATTTTGTAAGGGCTGCGGCCGTTCACGTCTTGGCAGCATGGGCCGAGCACTCGCCCAGCCGCCGCCAGCACTCGCCCCGCAGCGTCGTCCACGCCAGGCACGTGGGTGCCTCCCTTGACTAGGCAGTTTGTACTGGGTCCAACCATCCATCCTTGGTCGCCATCTTGGGCTGCATGCATGCATTCACACAGCAGGCCCGCATCCAGACGGGATGATGAGCGATGCCAGTGATGCGTCACACATCGGTATACATAGATGGACATGCGTGGCGGTTATGCAAGCACCATGATCACACATTGCATGCTGCGAGTGATTTTCGTATTGTGCATGCTTGTTAGGTACGCCTGTGGTTCAGCAGCGTCATCCCGGGGGTTGGCGGCTGCTGTCATCAATGCTCACCTGGGTGCCATCGACGCACATTATACAGCGTGCAGCGGGCCTTTGAGAGTTTCTTGGTCTCAGTATCCCTCAGCGTCAGGCCCAGGTTGGCAGAGAAACCCTGATGCATGGTATAGAAGCCGTCTCGCGGAGCATTTTGGGGAACATCGATGTGATGGTTGCCAACTTGTTTTATGTCAAACAGCCGCACGAGCTGCATATTCTCAAAATCCTGTGCGATGCCCCTGAATAGCAGCACATGGGCAAGGGCTGGAAATTCAGGTACATTGCCAGCGACTGTGAAGCGTGCGCTGACATTAGCTTGACAGTTTTGGTCGTCAGTCAGAAAGATGACCGTGAGATCAGGCGGCATTCTGCAGTGTGAAAACATCATGCCTGGCACATGGTAGGGATGTGCATACGGAGGACTGCTTAGACTGCTAAACAAAATTGCCAGACCTTCGGGAGAAATGTGCAGTCCTACCTGTGGAATTGCTGAATCACAACATGCAAGTTCTGACACATCCTTTGTCACTGCCACATATATGTACTGCTGGTACAGTGTTTTAGCACAGTATACCGGTAATGTATTTGTACTGCATAAGGACATTTGTGGGTTGTGTTGTGCGATATAATGCAGCATCAGGCGGGCAAGTGTCATAATGAAATTGTCAGCACCAAAACATCAAGGTCATTCAGGATTATGGTTGTGGGCCTGTTAAATGGGACAAACCTTACAGCTCATACGCTGTACATGCTTCGTTGCATGGGGTCTAGCAGCAGCAGCAGCAGCAGCAGCAGCAGCAGCAGCAGCAGCAGCAGCAGCAGCAGCAGCAGCAGCAGCAGCAGCAGCAGCGGCGGCGCTTACACTGGGAGAAACGCAGCAGGGAGGTCAGCCTGGCCTGGCTTCAAGGAGTTGATGGAAAAGTCATAGAACCTTCACGCAGGAATAGGGTGAATAAAGGCAGGGGGGGGGCATTACTGACAAGATCCCATAAATGACCTGGTAGGCCAAGCAAACCAGCCCTGTTTGATATGCTTCCATCCTGGCAAAAATGATATGAGCTCCTTAAAGCGTGGGGTGTAATTCACACCGTGACATAACTCGCTCAAGAACTCTGTGCTTGTCGGAAGCAGGCATGGACGTGGTTACTTATTTGCGTGTGTAAGTCACATTCGCCCCTTGCACACACAATCAACGGTATGACAGTCCCAGCAGGAAAACAAAAGCAGCACCTCCCTGCTAACATACAGGCCTGAAGCAATGCCACGCCACAACATGGCCCACAGCGGCTCCCTTACCAGTCAAAGATGTTGAGCGGCTGGCTACCCCTGAAGGACAGGATGACCGTGTCGCCGATTTTGAAGATCAAGCACTGGGTGTCGATCGGGCGCTCGTACATTGTACCAGTGAAGCCTGTACATAAAACAGTGAAGGGAAGTACGCAACATGCATGACACATCCATGCGAGACTAGTGACTGGACACTGGATACACTGGAGCACGCGGGCTGGCCCTCCAATGCTGGCCTACTGTGACCACCTATGTGCGCCCCAGCCTCCTAGATAAGCTATGGTGCAAACAAGTGCATGCCTAATTACGGCCCAAGGCACGCAACAATACAGGGCGTGGAAGCAGAGGAAGCAGAGCAGAGCTGGGGGTAGCTAGCTCTGATGGTAAGCCCTGAGGGAGGCATGGAGGTTGCTGTGGCTTAGCCATTGAATGCTGGCCAGTTAAGCCATGCGTGTCATGTATGGTGCCGAAGCATATACAGCGGCTCCGGTCGCTAACGGGCAAAGCAAACCTCAGCTTGACGCAGCTAGCTGGCACATGCTGCAACGATGCAACCGGAAGCGTGTTTCCCTTGAGAATGCTGGTTTCAAGTGTCAACACATGCAAGTGCTCCATGGGGCTCCCGCCCCCCCACCCCCCTGGAATATCTCTTTCCGGGGGCATACACCCCCCAACCCCCCCAGATGGGGTGATAAAGCATATAGCCCAAATCTCAGCCAAATCCCAGCAGGTCACCTACCCTATTGCTAACGTGTATGACTAGTATGACCTATCTATGTGTATACAGGCACCGCCACACTTGTACCAGGCTTGGCTGTATGCATGGCCCCAGGAAACTGAGCAGCTGGCAGCAGTATTACACCTGTCTGACTGCGTGGGACCAGCCATCCACGTTGGCAACCGAAGGAGCAACATAGGCAAAACACTGCTGCATACCGGTAGTGCATGCAAGTGTAAATACTAGTGTAATGGTGCGCAGCCACAAGCAAACACTGGCAGGGTATGACTCAGGCAAAGGGGAATGGGGACACTTACACGCGATGCCGTTTCCACAGATCTCGTATACCACAGAAAAGAACTCCAGCACGGTCACGCTGACGGGGGCCTTAGGCATAGCGTTGCTCGCCCACTGCCTCAGCACGTCCTCAATCACGAATGGCTCCTCGTAAGCCAGCCAGGCCATCTCGACCATCACACGCAGCAGCGGCAATACATCCAAGACAGCTGCGTCGCCCATGCTGTGGTTGTTCCCAAGCTCATACCCCTGTGTAGCGAGCGTGTGCAGTGCTGCCTGTGCCTCCGCTGCAGTAATCAACATACAAAGCGCCACCAGTGTGTAAGTTTCCCGAGCATATATATTCTAAGCAATGCTTGCTGTACGTACTGGTACGGATGTGAGCGTGCATGTGTGTTGACAGGTGGTTACTGAATGATGGGCACCTGCTGCTAGCTGGATTGACACTAACCATAGCATGCCTACAGTACAACGTGTAAGCTGTGGGCATCAGGCCGGCATATGTAAATTGAACGTGGCCAAACCGAGAATGTGCTCATGCATCTACACGCAGTTGGTGGCCCTACTGCCCTCAGCCAGTGTCCCGCGCAAGTCGCCTGCGGAGTATACACACACACAAAAGGTGCATGGCGGCCCATCTGAGCCCATCTGCTCACTGGTGAGGGCGAATGGGTGCCTGGCACCCGGAAGCGCCTGATAATCAACGGGCATTGGCAACGTCACCGTCGTAGATTCCATCAAGGCCGTTGTCCCGATAATCGTCCCGGCAGTCCATGTACCCAACAAGCGAGTACATGACCGGCGGCGGGCGATCTGGGCATGCATGTAGAGTGCCATGAAAGATGATCCAGATAATCCAGCACATCATTAGCCAGTACAGTATGAAGGATTGGATTGAGTGTACTGGACAACCACTGAAGGGCCACTGATGAGGCAAAACACGGTGCTATGGCACGGTCAGAGTGGGTCATCAGTGCCACTGCACGACTGAATGGCAGTCACATGGACTCGTGCAAGTGAAAATGGTCCTTCAATACAGTGGCACCCAAACATATTAGATGCCAGTGCATGGCGATGATCTCAACAACCAACGCAATGGCCCAGCTGCAGGCGTGTTGATCCAGTTCAGGCATGCGTTGCAGGTACCAGTATTGTCAGGATGGACGTGCATGTGACTGACATGCTGCCCAGGACTTCCTCATCATGTATGTGTGTGCTTGCTTGCGGGTCAGCCACGCATTGATGCCTCCCACTACTCCCCCCACAGTACCCACAGTGATAGATGTGCCGCAGCTATCCTTGCTGAGCTATTCTCTGACGCATTCCTATCCCACCGTCGCTCTATTCTGCGCATGCATACCGCTGTCAACAGCACATACAAAGTACCGTACAGACTCGCAGTCCGCATACAAGTGACTTCGGTGCAGTCTGGTTGGCATGCGCACCTGCAGGGGCTTGTTGGGGTTGTTGAGCCTCGTGAACACCTGCTGGGTGTGCAGTGCAGACAACGGCAAGAGTATTACACCCTTGGCTGTGCGTGCATGTTTGTGTACATGTGTGTGGTGCCTTCAGTGTGCACATAAGAAAGCAGGTGTGCTAGGTGTGCATGCCAGTCTCAGTGCCAGCAGCCACCCCCAACAAGGTCGCCAAGCAAGGTGTGCGCACAATTTGGCGCATCAGGTTTGGCTGCAAGTTGACCAGCACAGCAAGAACTGGACGCCACACAGGCAGCGTATCAGGCCGCTTCTAACGGGGAAAACACGTTGCAAGCTCGTCAGCCTTCAGATACCAATACACAGCACCGCAGCGTATCATGGTTTGAACAGGTTCCAGCTAGGGTTCTCTGAAAGCAGTCTTACCATGAAGCAAGCTGAGGATAAAACGCACGACGAAGTCAAATCTTGAAACCAACATGCTAACGACCATGAGCGTTTTGTAGAGGATTCTTGGCCCTGTGCGCTTCCTGAAGCGCGCAACTGTATGTGCGCCAAGCAAGCAGTAGCAAGCAAGCAAGCAGAAACAGGTCGTAAGAGGATTGCAGATTCTTCAACGTGTGCAGGCTCTTCTTTACCGTGTCTCAACAGATTGAAAGGGAGGACACACTGCGGCGACGGTGCACTCTGAGAACGCGTGTGTTCAGACAAAGGAACAGTCTGTTCCTAAATGGTTGAGACTACGGACTGCGCATCAAGTGATGTGTGTCTGGCAAGTCCCCTAACATGCAGAAGAGTGCTCTCTTGAGTTACAAGAGGTTGTGGCAGCCACCACGGCACAGCCTTACCCCAATACGCGTGGGTGGTAAACATCGGGAACTCCGCTTGAAGTTCTGTGCCCCACTGCGTTCCCAACAACAGGAACTGCAGACCTTTTATCCTCTGAAGCAGCTTGTGAAAGAGATAGGCAAAGGTGTTGGCGTAGCCTTGGCCAGCCTTGGCGATAGCGGAACCTCCTGCCTCGATGACTGTGACGTCATCAGCGGATGCGTCCACCAGCAACTCCACAACGAACGTCACACCCTGCCAAAGCATGTACACCAGTCCCCGAACCAACCAGAGCAAGAAGCGGGCTAAATTCCTTAGCGCGACAAGAAGCAGGAGTACAAGACGGCGGATGAACCGCACCACAGCCGAAATTGTCCAAAGAAATAGTTCAAGCAGCATGATTAGTGGGTGGCCAGTACTGGCAGTGGAACTGTTATGGAGCTGCCCCCAAGATATTTGCAGCTTTCGATATATGTTTGACTACACACAGCTTGGTGGACTACATGCGTGCGAAGGTTGGGCGGCGCCGTATGGTGGCGGGATCTGACCCCCGGGTGCACCGTCTCGGTCGCCTTGGGGCAGCCGCTTGGGGGTTTTGGTGCTGTCTTTGTGTGTGGGGTTGTGCTGTCGTGTGCTTTCGTCTTGTCCGCCGCCTGCTGGGCGCAATGTGGGGATCCTGTGGTGCTTGGTGTCTGCGTGACTGGGTGGGGGCGGGCCTTGTTTGTCACCCACGGCTGCGATGGTGAAGCGCACGCACCGCGCTTCTGGCCGACCCATTGCTGTCCTGAGGCCGCTCGGTTCGTCCCCCCCCAGCGCCGCTGGCCCATGCA
>BDDA01001179.1:0-11558 GCA_001662385.1 Chlamydomonas asymmetrica | reverse complement strand
GTTAGGGCCTAAAAAGGGCCATAGAATGCGTTTCTGGACAAAAGATGTTTTTGACCCAGCATCCCCCCCCTCCCCCCTGGTTCCGTTAGGATGCAGGTTTTAGTTCCGTTGGCATATGTGAACTGGTTTGGACCCAGTTCCGTTGGGAAAATCCTGACGGAACTGGGTCCAAAATCCTGACGGAACTGATATGTGAATTGACCCTTAGGTGGGCGTCAGCGCCGCTGCTGCGGGGTTGAGAAGGTGCACCGCCACCTGCCTGACCACTGCAATAGTCTCCCCACACATCCGTGCTTTCATGCACGGAAGGCACGTGGGTGGGCCCAGCTTCAGGCAAGTCCAGTAAGGCAGAGAGAGCGCCGAACAAGAAGCAAGCGGCAAAGTGCTTTTGATTTGAGGATTGGCGTGTTTCCAAGAGATGCAAAAGGAGAGTTGCTTATCACCTGACTGACTGACTAGGTTTACAGGTGGTGTTCCCATGCACCCGAGGTGGATGCATGGGAACCGCAGCAACAGCAACAAGGCCACCTGCTCCTGAGGAGGCAAGCACAGAGAAGGACAGGAGCAACACCCACACACCTAGCAGCAACACGCTCACACACTAGGGCAAGGAGCAGCGAGGGCGGGCGGCAGGGCACACAACAGCTGCAACACGAGGAAAGCGCCAGCTGACAAGCCCCAGCACACACAACACGTCGGCACGCTGGCTGAACTGGCAAACCCACCCGCAGGCCAGAGAGCGAGGGCACCGAACCAGCACCAAGCGGTGGCAACCCAGCGCTGAGCAGCTGGGGAGGCAAGCAGCGCACCAGCATCGTCAACTGCAGGAGGGAAGGGGGCGGCCAAGGCAAGCCGCACACGCAGTCACGAAACAACACAAGTCCGAGCTTGACATGGCCTGACTGCGTCGAACAACTAGATGTCCCAGCACCGCGCAAACCATGCAGCACAGCCCACACTAGGCGGCACAAAGATTCACAGGTCAAGCGGCAGCAGTGCGAGTAGCGCGTGCCGCGCAGTGTGCTGTTGCATGGCAGCTTGCGCTGCTGCATCCGCCGCAGCTGTGAGGGGCGGATCCACCACCTGCACTCCCCCCCAAAGCGCGGCGACCAAGAAGGGGTGAGCGGGCGGGGGTGGCACAGTCCGCCCAGAGGCGGGGCGCGCATCCGGGTGCACTGCTGCAAAGTCATCCACCGCTGCCCAAAAGGTGGTGACAGACTGACAGCTATGAATCTATGATGCATGCGCGCAGCAGGTCTGCACTGGTAGCCGCATGGCGGGGCGCAGTACCGTCAGCAGCAGCCCGGTCTGCAGCGTCTTGCGCAGGCATGCACATGGACGTGAGGGCCGTGCGGCCCACGTCCATGGCCGCAGGGCAGCGAGGACGACCACCTGCCACACACCGTCATGCAAGGCAGGAGATGGCCGCGCCGCCAGCCACAAGTGATGCTGCTGCAGGCGAGGTGCAGGTGGCGGTAGGGCTGCGGATACAGCTGCCTGCAGGGTGGTGCGGACTGCGAGCGCAACCGGGCACTCCCAAAAGCAGTGCTGGCGGCCGACAGCAGGGGCGGCGCACCAGCACGGGTGAGGGGGCGCGGGGCGACGGTAGCGCTCGGAGCCTTAGATGGGGATTGCATCCAGCGTCAAGCGCCAGAAGGTGTCCTTCCACACATTTTTCACGGCAGGCGCCAGAGGTTGGCGCGGCAGCTGAGGTGTGTAGGAGGCGGGGGCGCCTGCTTGCTGCAGAAAGGCTTGCACGTGGGGCGCCCGATCCTCAGCAGCTTCATCCCGCTGCATGGCAGTCAGGTGCGCACCGACGGCACTACCGACAGAGGGCACGGATCTGTGCGCTGGGCCCCCGGGGACGGCAGAAGCTCCATGCGGGAGAGCAGGGCCGCGGCAGCAGCGCGGCGGGCAGCAGGATCATCCACAGCAGCGGCCCCAGCCACGCTGCATCGCGTGCGCTACGCCGCGGGAAACGACTCCCACAAAGCCCTGATGTGCGGGTCCGCCTCCACCAGCGCACTGTTCGGTACGCCTTGGATAGATATCATGTATGAGCCAAGCATCCCGCACAGTGATGATGCCAGCATGCAGGAAGGCTAGATGGAAGCGGAGCTCCGGGAACACACCTGCGCCAGCGTCCACGAGGTACAGGTTGCCCAAACCAGTACGTCAAGGACGAATTGCAGCTGCAGGCCGCCGGTGGTGAAACGGCAGCGCACGCCGCGGAAGCAGTGCAGCGCCAAGGCCATGCAGTGGAGGAGAGGGCAGGGCCGCAAGGCGCGATAGGCCGGGAGAGCGGGGCCCCATACGTCCGTGGCTTGGCAGTCCGAGCCAGCGAGGGGGCGGTCTGCCAGCAGGCACAGTGGTGTAGCCGCCGGCAGCAATGCCTGCAACGCTGCACGTGTAACAAGGACCCACAGCGGGGGGTCCTCATCGCACAAGGTGGACCGCACGAATTCGGGGGCCCACCACGCCATGCGGGCTGTTACATGGCGCTCAAGCGGCAGCAGGCCGAAGCCGCCATCCGTGGGGCTGCCCGGGAGCGCCGCCGCCGGAATGCCAGTGAGGGGCGACCAGCCACGGCGATCCACCAGGGCGGCTGTTCTGGAGACCAGTTCCCGGAGGAGATCCGGTAGAGGCAGGCCCATGAGGCCCACGTGGTACAGCAGGCGCGAGAGGCCGTACCCAGCCGCTCCAAAGGCCCGGCCAAAGGTGGAGAGCGGCATCTTAGCCAGCGCCTCATAGCGGGAGTATACGCCGCTGAGGCGCTCCCACCAAGATGCTGCACAGCGGTCTGGCGACAATGGCGTGCTGGAGAACACCACCCCCTGAGTGGTGCGGCATCCACCACCGGGAACGGCGCACCCCCTGCATCACCGGCGGCCGCCACGCGCCCAACCAGCAGCAGCTGCACCTTGGAGGGGTTGAGAAAATGCCCAGACGCGCGCCCGAACAGCCCCATGTCGGACGTGAATCACGGCACCGCCGCCAAGGAGGGCGGCAGCGGCGTGCAGTCATCCGCGCACTGCAAAGCGGTGATACGCTGACCCGCAGTTGTAATGCCATAGTCACAGCGTTTGAGCCAGGCCAGCAGAGCCTCCGCGATGAACAGGTAGAGGAACGGCGACAACGGACACCCTTGCCGCACCCGTGCGCCAAATGTGACTGGCGCCGAGGCAGGACCGTTGACGACTGCCACCGCTGCCGTGTCCATCAACAGCTTGCGCGCCCATGTGACCAGGCCGCCCCCAGCGCCCATGGCGTCCATCACCGCATACAGGAAATCCCTGTCAAAGTCCAGGACTGCCATAACCGCCTGCTGATCTGATCTGATTGGTTACAGCGTGGCGCTCTCGTTACCAAAAGCGGGAGACCCCCATGCATGCCTGCATGCATGCATGGGAGCCCGCGGGGGACACAGCAACAGCAACTCAACCACACCTCCACGCCTGACGCGGCGCCAAGGATGCATGCGACAAGAGGCAGCGCACTGTAGTGAACCATAGCGTGCCGTGCAGCTGAGTGCCGATGCGACTCTAACAAGCAAGGTTCAAGGCAATGTGACTGCACAACCTAAGGAAAGCTGTAATGGACAAGCAACCTAGCATGCAAGCTGCACAGCTGCGTCATATGTGCAGTCACATTGCCTTGAACCTTGCTTGTTAGAGTCGCATCGGCACTCAGCTGCACGGCACGCTATGGTTCACTACAGCCATCCCTCCAGCTGTGTGACGAACGACTAGTCGGACGTCGAACAGCTAAACAAGCAAAGGTACGCAGCTGAAATGCAACACAATGTCAAAATGCTCCCAAAGTACATGCATGCATGGTGCACGCACACGCAACCGAGCAAGAGAGCAAAGCTCTCACAAGTCAACAACCGCCAAAGTTGTACATATGCAACAATTCACATGTGCATGCCAAGCAGAATAGCCAAGAAGATATGGCGCAGTGGGGCCGTCCATCCCTCCTGACAAATGCCGGAAGGTCAAGTGTCATGCACCAGCGACCCACTGCGCACCGGGGGCAAGCGAAACACCAGGAACGCATGGATGTCACGGTCTGCAACACACGCAAAGAAGCACAGGGCACACCGACCCGCCAAAGGAGAAAGCAAGGCGCATACCACACCTGCTGTACGCATGTCAAGACAGTGAATAACATCAACACACCCGGAACCCAGTGCGGCCACGCACCCCATCCACAGGGCAGCAGTAGAAGCAGTGCCGCACATGCACACAGGTCAAGATAGTGATAGGCCTCCCAGCGGCTGTCCTAGCGCGTTGATGGATTGAAATGCCACCGAGCGGCTGTCCTAGCGCGCAAATGAGTGGAAAGGTGTCCGAGCGGCTGTCCGAGCGCGCTGATGTAGTGAAGGTGTGTGATCAAGCAGCATCCCAACACGCTGATGGACTGAAAGGCGTGCGTGCCGGCGGCTGTCCAAGCGCGCGGATGGATTGAAAGGTGTGCGATCGAGCAGCGTGCCAGCGCGCCGATGCATGGAAAGGTGCGCGATCGAGCGGCGTACCAGCGCGCTGATGTACGAAAAAGGGGTGGACCAAGCGGCGTACCAGCGCGCTCATGCATGGAAATGCGGTTGACCGAGCGGCGTACCAGCGCGCCGATGCATGGAGATATGTTGGATCGAGCGGCGTACAGCGCGCTGATGCATGAAGAGCTGTTTGAGCGAGCGGCGTACCAGCGCGCTGATGCATGAAAAGATGTTGGATCGAGCGGCGTACCAGCGCGCTGATACGGGGAACAGTGTTCGACGAGCGGCATGCCAGCACGCTGTCGGATCGCCGGTGATGGTATATGCAACTCAAAAGGCGTAGCCCGGTGGGCGTAGCCGCAATATCCATAGTGGAAGGGCATGCAATGAGAGCATGAGCACAACACGCAGGCTAGCACGATATGCAAAAATATACCAGGCGCACCCCATGCATGGCACAGCAACATGCACGTCAAAGGCCACAGTAACACAAGAGAGCATGCAAAAGCGAACAGATGGCACACATCAACACATGGTAGAGAGATGGTAGGGATCGCATTCGTTGAGTAGAGCAGAGCAGAGCAGAGCGGAGCAGAGCAAATAGATAGGGCAGAGCAGAGCAGACAAAGCAGATAGAGCAGAGCAGAGCGGAGTGGAGCAGATAGAGCAGGTAAAGCAGAGCGGACGGAGCGGACGGAGCGGATAGAGCAATCAAAGCGGGGCGGGGCAAGACAGTACCCGTGCGCAACGGTAGCATGCGTGCGCTATGCCCCATGCGCATGCAGCCATATGCAACTACGCAACCAGCACAACTTGCATGGATGCCTCAAGAGTGTGAGCAACACAACGACGAAAATGCAAGGAAATGCAATGCCTGCCATTACCTGACCGCTACGGTCGCGAAGAGCCTCACTGTTGCTAACAGAAACCTGAGTAGTACCCGCTGGCGTGCCCACCTGTCCTCATGTCTGCATGGGGGTTGGTGTCCCGGTCCGTCATGGCGTTGGTGCTGGGTGCCGCAGCTGTGGCGAAGGACGCCGTGGGCCTGCTGGAGTAGGGCGCTAACGCCGGCTGCTGCTGCGGTGCTGATGCTGCAAACTCTTGTAGTACTGAGCGCACAGTATTCTCAATGCTGGCAGGCGACGCGGAGGTGGCGTCAGAGCTGGTGCTGCTGTACTGCGCTGGTGGTGGCACGGCGTGGTACGCGCGCTGCCTCATTTGCTGCCTCTCCGTGCCGAATGGGAGGTGCGCACAGAAGGGATGCGGTGAGCGGCCCATACCCGCTGCCTCACGGTTGCGCTGCCACAGCTCATAGCGCTCCCTGTTGCCCACCGGTCCGCGGTAGTCCGCGTGAGCCGCCCTTGGGTTGGTGATGTAGCAGATGCCGCCAGGGTGAGATATGGAGCAGATGGAGCACTGGGTTGAGCGGTTCGAGTAACCTGAGCTTTGGGGCTGCTGGTTGGGGTTGAAGCCAGGTGCCCAGCTGGCCGCTGACATGCCATACCGCTGTCCGTCTGCCTCGGCGGCTGCGCTGTGGGACGTGGATGATACCGCCATCTGCAGGCGTGTCACTTGCTCGCCGAGCTCGCGTAGCCGCTGCTCTGTACTGGAGATGTCGGCGTTGTCGCTGCCAACGCCCACACGCATGTGCACCGGTGCCTCACACGCGGTGGCTGCAGCAGTTGCAGGCGGCGGACAACTACCGCCACGCACCCCCAGTGCGCGCTGCACGTCTGGGCAATCCTCTGTAGCATGAAGGGCGTGCTCGTGGCCAGGGAAGATGCACGTGGGCTTCCGGGGAGGTGATGGAGAGAGAGGGGAGTGGGAGTCGTTTCCCTGGATGCGGTGCTGCATAGTCGAGGCGCCAGCGTCCAGCACCGCAGGGTCAGACATGTTGAAAGGGAAGGGGTTGGTGTAGGCAGTGGAGCTCTGCCCGCCATTGACGGTACGCTGTGCTGCCGACATCTGAGCCCACTGGTTGTCCAACTGCTCCAAAAGCGCTGCACGCTGAGCCCTGAGCTGCTCATCAGTCAGCGTGTCAGTGAGGCGCCGGAAGGTGTCGCGGATGGCGGGGTGCAAGCGGGCGCCAACCTTGCGAAACCAGGCAGCGTTGGCAGAGACGTCCATGCCCTCAGACGCCAGCATTTTCTTCTCCATGTGCTTGACCCACACACTCGGTGGCAGGCCATGCTCCCACTGGCGGGATGTCTCGATGAACTGCTTGTCCGCTGCCAGGGCATTCTTCTTGAGGACGGGGTCAAGCAGCTCCACCAGCTTCGCCTGAAGCTTGTGAGGCTCATTAGCGATGAGTGGAAGCAGGGCAGGACCTGGTGCACTGGCAGTGAAACCCAGCTGCACAATGTTCTGACTCCACCAGGTGCTGAAGGGGTTCAGCTCTTCCGTAGTCATGTCCTCATGCAACAGTTGCAACAGCTGCTGACCCGTAGCGCTGGCCTTGTAGGTCGCCGCCACATAGCGAGTTCTGCTCTGCAGGTAGTTCAGAGTTTTGGTTCTGATGAGCTCATCAGGGAGCGGGGTGGTAAGCAGGCTAGACATTGTGTCCAGGTCAGTGTCGTCGTCGAGCGGGATGGGCAATGGGGCTTGCACAGGGACCTGAGGATGAGGAGGTGGTGGCGGAGCAACAGGAAAGGCCTGTGTCAAGGGGTGAGGGTGTTGTGGTGGGAAGTTGGGGATGGGGGCAGGGTCGTTCACTCCTGATCCTGATGGCCCTGCACCACTGGAAAACCCAGCTGGTGCTGCTGCTGCAGCAGCCGAGGTCGAATGGCGTCTGGCCCGGGTAGGACTCTCAGCCGCCGGTGGCCTCCTCACAGCCGCGCCTCTGGTGTGAAACGCGGGGCCTGCAGCCACGGCCGGAGCTGGGAACGGGGTTGGCGCGGGAAGGAGAAGCTCTTCGGGTCGACGGGGGGATGGAGGGGCAGAAGCAGTCGTCCTTCGGCCTTGGGGTAGTTCGCCGAACCTTGTCTCGATGGCGGCTCGGGGTGTCGGCTGGCCACTCCAGCTTTCTCGAGCCTCAATCGGCACGCCGCCTTGTGCCGAACAGGAATAACGGGGGGTCTGGTTGTCGGTGGAGTTCCGACACGCCGGGTGCTAGAGGGAAGAAACGTGAGCCAACAAGCAACCACTGCTTGTTCTCTTTCTTGACGCGGTCCAGGCCAAAGTATCAAACCAGTTTACACAACGACTTGTCCAGTCGAGGAGAAGCACCATAGCTCTCCGTGCAACGCGGGGGTAGCAACAACCAAGCAACCACTGCTCGTCAAGGAATCTGCCAGTGATTGGCTGCGCGGGCACTCCTGGCCAGCACAACCAAGCACTTACTGTAAGGGACCACTTACAGGACGCGAACTAGGGTAAGCCACGCCAGCTTCCAACCCCTAGGAGGCTAATTCACAGGACAAAGCGCAATGTCGCAGTAAAGGTAAAGCACCCGGCGTGCTCAATCCTGAGCACGCCGCCACTATATATAGCAGCAGCAAGGACTCAAAGCCAAATTGTACGACAGACCAATTGCCTGAAGGCCTGCAAGCCAACGTGGAGAACTGAAAGAGGCCAAGTTGACACACCTTGGTCACACCGAAACCAGGCAGCACCTCAATGACGCAAAGGCGCAACCAAAGCCAGAGAGAAACACAACAGCTAAGACAAGTACTCTATCTCAAAGCAAGCATATATCAAAGCAGCGTAACCTAGCCGCACGGTTTCTGGTCAGCGTAACCCATTCTGATACCGAAACCTAACCGTGCGCTACAGCACACCGAGCAGCACAACAGGCACAACAGCACAACTGAGGCTGGCACTGGCGGCAACAGCAACATGCTGCAGCCGCAACCACCATAACCGGCAGCATACACAGGACTGGAAGCACCCAGCTTCGAAGTTGGTGCCGAACGGCACGCAGGGTGAACCGACGGGGCCCCCCGTAGGAAAACGATCAAGAGGATACGATCCGAGCCGGCACACAACGGCAAACCAGCAGGGTGTTCACAGGGCCAAGGAACTGCAGCGGGAACAGCAGCGCGACCCCAAGCCAGGCTTGGTGGCCCACATCGCTCCCAAGCGGCCTGGCACGCTCGTGTGACGAGCGGCGACTGCCAACGGCCCAGCGCGCAAGCCCCACACGCCATGCAGCGAGCAAGCGCAGCGGCAACGCACCCCCAATGTCCGAAACAGGCTCGAACAAGCACGGCAGCTAGCCACAACACCACGCGCGTGAGAGACGAGACGCAACAGGGCAGCGGCGCCAGGTAGGTCCACCAAAAGCAACCAAGGGGCGGCAGCGGGAGCAGCGCAGCAAGGCTCACAAGCACAGCGGGTTAGGAGCACGTGCCAAACCCCAGATCCAACCACACAAGGTCCCGCACACTTCGCGTAAGCACAGGCACCACAGGGCAAACGGCGTTGGGGCGCCCCCACACGGACAGGCCACGGCCCAGGCACAAGCAACCAAGGCGGCCTTGAAAGGGCAAGAAGGGTAAGCTGCCGGTCCCGAACGCAGCCCACGAGTCCCTACATGGCAGGTCCAAGGGCAGGGCAGGAGCTAACACACACACAGGTCCGCGTTCAAGCGCACAGCTACCGCATGCGTTTGGGGAGCGGTGCACGGCCATGCATTTCGCGGCGGGTCACCATCCAGCCCCTGCCGCCCCCATCAAGCAGCTGATTGACAAAGGGGGCGCGGCTTACGATCTCACCAAGGTGTGCACGGGAGTGGACCTGCATGACCTGGTGTGCCAGCACTTTGCCGGCGACCGGCCGGACGGCCTGTACCGGGTGGGGGTGACGGATGTGGATGCTCAGGATGCTTTGTTGACTTGCCTGGACCGCACGCTAGATGACACCATGGCAGCCGCCGCTGACGGCCCCAACCAAGACGGCACCGTGACCGCCGCCTGTCTCAAACACGCCTTGTCGGCGTGTGCCAATGGCACTGCTCCGGGCCGTGATGGGCTTCCCTACGAGGTCTACAAGGCCTTGTGGGGGTTGCTCTCGGTGCCCTTGTGTGATGCCACTAACGACTTGTTCTGCCATGATGTTGGGGGGCACGAGTGGGCGGAGGGGATCGTTTTGCCTTTCTACAAGGGCAAGGGCCTCCCGGCGCAACAGTTGTCGAGCTACCGCCCGATCACCCTCCTCAACTGCGACTACAAGCTATGTGCCCGAGTTATTTCTGACCGCATGCAGGAGGGCCTGGAGTACACCATCGACCCTGCGCAAACCGCCTTTGTCAAGGGCCGGTGGATTGGTGATAATGTCTTGCTGCAGCAGGGACTCACTGAGTTCCTAGTGGACGCTCAGTTGCCGGGGGTCATGCTTTTCCTTGATGTCGAAAAAGCTTACGATCGGGTGGACCGGGGATGGCTGTACCGTTGTGCGCAGGCTTTGGGTTTTCCGCCGGGTTTGCGCACGTGGCTCCATCGCCTCACGGATGGCACCTGCTCGTGTGTGTGCATCAATGGCTGGCTCACGCATGATTTCCCTGTAGACAATGGATTGACGCAGGGTAGCCCCCTGTCCCCTCCTTTGTGGGCTTTGCAACTGGAACCTCTCACCGCCGCCCTGCGCCGTGAGGTGAAACGCGGCCGCCTGCGCACACCCGTCTTGCCGGGGGGCGCGGCGGCCCCGCCTGCCCTTCACCATGCGGACGACACCAAGCTCTTCCTTCACAACCTTGCAGACGACGGGCCGGTGGCATGGCACTGGGTGGGTGAGTACTGCAAAGCCTCCAATGCTAAGATGCAAGCCAGCAAGGCTGAAGGTTTGTGCCTGGGGTCGCATGCGCCGGTTTGGGGGGTTGATCCAGTCTCGGGAGCGGACTTTGGGCAGCCGGGTGGGGCCCCCCGCGTGGCGCTGGGCTTCCCCTCCACTCCTGACTTGCAGGTGGCCACCGCCTGTGTCTACCCCAAGCGCCTCCAAGCATTGTGCCTGGCAGCGCTTCGCTTGGGCATGCTGTCTCTGTCAGCGGTCGGTCGCTGCCTGAATGCCAAACAGGTCATGGCCAATACGGTCTCGTATCACGCTACCTTTGTGCCGCCGCCGGGCCAAGTTGTGGATGACATGCAGGCCATCATTCAGCAGTATGCTGCACGGTCCATGCTACCGGAGGATGTCACCTTGTCGCATCATGGCACCCTGCTTTTGTTGCCTAAGCCGGCAATTGCCAAACTGCCCAAGCTCTTGGGGGGCATGTCCTTGCCTGACCTGCACAGCCACATTGCCGTGCTACAAGCTAAAACCGTGGTCATGTCCTTTGCCCCAGGGTGTCAGGATTGGAAGCCGCTGATGCGGTCCGCCCTCGCGGCCTCGTCCCCGCACCCCGCATGGGGGCCGTCTTGGGTTCTGACCTGTGTACCGCTGCACAGGTGTCGAAAGCCTCTCAGCCCTCGCATGCGCGCCTTGGTCGGCGCGTTGCGCGCCAGTCGGCCCGGTCACGTCCCGCTCACTGCTGCCACCTCTTTGCCTTTGCGTGCCCTGCTGTTGGAACCGCTGTTCCACAACCCCGTCATCTCAGATCAACATGGGCAGCCCGTTCCGCTTCCTGTGGGGGAGGTGCATGCCGAGTGGCCCTTTTCTCTCGCGCAGCTGGCTGTGTGCCCCACTCCTCTGCTGGGGCACCCGGCCCTTCTGCGTGTCGCTGCTTGTTTACCGCAGGCCATGCCCGCGGCGCTCACGGTGGCTGCCTCCTCCCCAGCTGATCTGGACCTGCACGATGCGTGGTGGTGTACTCGGGGGCCGGCGCCCTTTGTCAGGGGCTTGGCGTCGGCGGGTGGTGCCTTTGTGTACTTCGATGTCATGCCGTGCGGGGTGTTGCATGAGCTCGCGGGTGCACCGGTTGGTTTGGGGGACGATGCCTGGCTCCCGGCTTGTGTCATTGATGTGCCTGCGCGCAAGCACGGGGGCAGCCCGCCTGGGGCCACGGCTGATGGTGCCACGCCACCGGCCGACCAGGTACCGTGCCCGCCGCTAGAGCCTCGTCTCCTGGGGCCCTGGTCCGACGTCGCAGTGTACCCGCCAGCCTGGGTGCATGGTGACACGCCGCTCC
>BDDA01001178.1:5061-16795 GCA_001662385.1 Chlamydomonas asymmetrica | reverse complement strand
TGCAGTCCCCCCTACCCCCTGCCTACATGCAGTCCCCCCTGCCCCCTGCCTACATGCAGTCCGCCCTACCCCCTGCCTACATGCAATCCCCCCTCTCCCCTGCCTACATGCAGTCCCCCCTCCCCCCCTCCACCTGCAGCTGCGCAGTTGGAGCCCCAAACCCTTTTCTATAAAGGCGCGTGCGGTAACACAATGAACGCAAGGCAGCATAGGAACAAGGTGACACCCTACTACCCCAGTTGCGCTGCGGCATGCCATGGTCCCTTGCAATCCAAAGCAAGCCAAAACCAGCCCAGATGTAATGAACCCTTGCAGTAAACTGCCCCCTTCCCTCTTTCCCCCCTTCCTCCCCCATGCCATGCGGACTGGTCGCCATTCGCCCGTCGTCACGCACCGACACATAATATTGGCCTGACTGATGACGCTTGAGCCTGCCAGGGTTGTGCGTGAGGGGTAGTGCCCCTCATGCCGTGCGATAAGCTGCACACAGTACTGCCTGGATACCTCCCGGCGGCCGTCCGAGTCCAAGGTGATGACGGCCACCACCACGCGCACTGCCACCACGTCACGCGTGGCACCGCCCTCGTCGTCACCAGGCATGAAACAGCACATCAGGCAGCACACCAACTGAGGCATGCTTGGCCAGCGGCGGTGATTGGCGCTTTGCTGTGACAAGCGCTGCTGCGGGGCGAAATGCTGCTGCTGCGGCGGCTGTCCCCCCTCAGGGCAATAAGGAATGCCAACTGCAGTGGTTCCTTGTGCTGCTGGCCCCCCTGCTGCACTCGTAGGCTCGCCAACAAACTTGTCTGCACTGTCACTGTGGCGTCGCCAGCACTCGGCGCCGCATATCGCCCACACTGTGCTGAGGACGGACTTACGGGTTCGCCGCCACCGGTGCTGTCCCACCACAAAGCGCAGTGGTGTGATGCACGACCACCACGGCACCCACACCACAAGGAAACCAAGAGACAAGAGGATGATGCCCGCTGGAAAAGCCTGGGGCACACCTGCAGGTGTGTATGGCAACCAGTGAGAGAGGCAACATGAAACACCGCTAGCTGCAGAGCATTTGCACACTGTGCGGGCAGCGTAGAAATGCAGGTTGACTTATGCATGCAGTGCTTGCATCACAATGGCCAAGCGTGAACCTGCACTTGACATCCTGCATTGTTCTACTCATGACGCCACCTATTCATGGCAATGCACACACTCACAATTTCTGTGCCATCGTATTGCTGCTACCGGTATGTTGATTAAGTTCATGCCAGCGTGAACATCACCCAGCAGCTAGACCATCAACCTTGCAAACACTGCAATACGGTTATGTGGACGCACATGCATGCAGTTGCCCAGATGCAGGCCAAGTATGGCCAGCTGCAATCAGTCGGAGCACGCACCATACCACATGCCCGCTTTGATTGCGGGCAGCACACACACGGAGCCAAGTTGCAGCTCATGCCGCCCGCTGCCGTGCTTGCATTGTCACTCGCAGATACCTCCCAAGACAGGTGCTCGGGACGTACACTGCAACCCTGCCATGTACAATCTCCATCACGCACGCTGTTGCTCGCTCATTGTTTGATTCGCAACTGGCTACATACATGCCACGTCAAATTACGGTATAAACAATCACAGACACAAATTGTTCCCCGTGTGTTTGTGTAGGAGACCTGCCGTCCCCATGCCATACGGTGCAAGCGGGTGCATGGCGGCCACCATCACTCACATCCGAGCGCACTGATCGTCGTCAGCGCCACGCCGCCGCCCAAGAACACCACCGCCAGCAGCACGAGCAGGAACGCCCAGCCCAACGACATTGCCTTGTCGATATCCAATGCGCCGGCGCTGAACCTCACATGAAATTTCATTCCGGGAGGTCTAGGGGAATCCGCCGCAGCCGCTAGCGCTGCGGGAACCATGGCGATTGCAGTGTGTGTTCCTGAAGTACATAGGGGCGCACATGGGGATGGTGGTGCACCCGCTTGGGCGGACAGACGGAGTGCTGAGGGGTTTTGCTCCCCGCTCGCTCAGGATGAATTCGCTCGATCTGCCCAGGCAAGGAACGCAACGAGCGCTGCTGGGACGCACGCAGAATGCTTAGAGTGCTGCCAGCAGCCCATTCACAATCTGCCGAGAGCATGCATGGCGGCACTCATGAGGCTGAGAGCTGCAATGTGGTCTTAAGGGCGATGGTTTGCCAACATACACGCACGCATGCCATTACACCCCCCTGCCGCAAGCACTCCGTTGGGCACACACAATGTATCTGTACATGCATGCATCAGTCCGCATGCAAGCGCGCTCATGCATACGGGCCCCAGCTCAGCACATCACACACAAATAACACAACCGAAGGGACATGTGTAAGCACATCAAGGGCGAGCGAGCAAGGGCTGATTAAGGGCTATGCATGTACCAGTCCGGTGACTCACTAGTAGTGGGCACTCCTTGCACGGGCGGCTGTGTCCCTGCATACGGCAACCCAAGTGCACACAAAGGTGACTGCTGTGGCAGCTCGGCCATCGCAACTGCCCTCGGCGCACGGCTCGGGGAGTGTTCCGACTAACGGGTCGTGTGGGCCTACTCCTGCTGCTGGGGGCGCCACCACCGCCGCAGAGACTGACGGGTGGGGCGTAACAGTCGGCCAGGAGGGCCCTACCTGCCAGCCCTGCTGCTGACCCCGCAGTTGCAGCTGAGGTCGTGTATGGCGCCTGTGAGACTTCAGCAGCAGGGGGAAACGGCCGGACGCGGCCCGTGAAAAGCGCTTTCGTCCAGGAACGCATAAGTGCTGCCCAATGCTCTCTCATATTACTGCACTTTGTGACTACACCGTTTTGCAGCAGTGCACCACTGCTGTGAAACACTGTTGCATGTAGAAGCAACGCAGCACCAGTGCAACAGCACTACCAACGCTGGCTAGCTCGAGTACCACGCTGGTATGCGCATGGTGTGCAGCTTCCAGGCAGTCGTGTTCTGGCTTTGCCAGTCTTCCACACACTTACAGGCACACTGCTCAAGCTGTATATGGCTGCTGTACGTACTGTATGTGGCTTGTGGTGCACAACGGGCCACGCGCAAGACTGCCAATTGCAGCCCTTGTTGCCAGTGTTGCCCCGTGGTTATCGAAGAGGTCAAAAGAAATGGTGTGTGGTTCCTTGTTGTTGTTGCCGCATCACCCACTATAGCCTTCCGTGCGCCTCACGAGCAGCTCTTAGTCGAAGCCCGACAAGTACTGACACTGATGCTCAGCAATGCTTGAACATACAGGTGCTGCAAAACACCTGTTGTGTGATGGACGGGTTGGTTGTATAAAAAGTTCGCTCTCAGAGACCGGGGGTTTTAATATTATCGGCGTTGCAACACGTTTTAGTAGCCGTAAATAGGGTCAAGGCTGTAATAAACTGCAAAATCAGGTGACTTGCGTGGGGGCATCTGACGCCCGAGGCCTTAATTCAGTGGTCGGCCGAGTGGTCCTGAACATATGATGGTCTCGGAACGTGACTGGAAGGCGCCTGAACTGGCAAAGTTCTGGCAGCAACTCCTGCCATCGCCATGGCAAGACACTCCATGAGCCTGTGAACTCTTCTATGACAGTGGATTGGTCCTGTTGAACATAGTGGCTTGCTTGGAGCCAACAGGACGGGGTGCCGTCTGCGTACCCGCTACGTAGCCCGCGTACTTATCCTGGTCTTTGCCTCACGCTTGGTCCAGCTTGCTGCACCACCGGGGCTCCCCACAGCAGCAACAGCGTAGTTGCTTGGGCGCATTTCCGGCACTGTGCCCGTTGCGCCTGCCGAAACCTGCAGTTGAAGAGGCCGCACCACATACGTTATATTGTGCAGCCCGTGCTGCAGTGCGTGCATGGCCATCCCACAGTGGAATCATGTCTGCAGCTGGAGGATGTTTCGCCTGTTCTCACCGCAGAGTTCAAGATTCAGCAAGCCGGCCTATGCAGGCCTATGGACTGTATGGAGACTTGCGCTTGGCCAAGAGGCACCGCTGGCTTGCAACATCCAGCGCCACATTATGGTGAGCTGCGGGCAGATACATGCACAGCAACGCTCACAGGCTGAGAGGTCTCTCAGTTGGGCCCTGACAGCGATTGATGCCGAACCGTGCACGTGCACGCGATAACTGACAGGCACTGGTAATCGCCACTGATGCTAATTGACAATCTGTGTGGCACCTTGTGCCTCCCATTGCCAGGTGCGTATATATGTGCACACACGCAACGACAGTCTTCGGAGTATTGATGCATAATTGTGTGCACGCCTGTATGTGGCCAATAGTGACGCCGCGCCCCCGTTTGCCAACCAGACAAGCAGTAACCACGCTGCATACAGCAGAATTGTTTGGATGGTGCTGTGTTATTGACAAGCGTGCCGCGTTGAGACACGCACGCACTACACGCACAGCAAGCAAGGTGTCGAACAAACCTGCGGTTCTGCCGTTGGTCAGCAGTCTTATAACCACTGCAATGCTGTATGCATGTTATGTGCAGCAACTCCGACCCTTGGCTTCCCAGCTGCACCGGCGCTAGCGGTCGACTGGAACACCTCGGCGGCAATGATGCCAGAAACAGCCGCAGCCGCCGCAGCAGCAGCAACAGGCCCTCAGCGGTGCCGTGTGTACACGCTCTCTGCATCTGGTGCCTGGGTGAAGCTGGAGCGCTCCTCGCACCTGCTGGAGGTCCATGGATTGCCAGACCCCCGCACACAAGCGCAAGCACGGTCCCTGCTGTCGGAGTGGTTTTGTGTCCGGGTGTTCTTCCCGTTGATGAGCCTTTCAATGGTCGTCATGTTCTTCAGCACAACGAAACGTATGTGGGAGGTATGAAGGCTGCTGGGGTTGCAGCGTGTATGCGACGCGACACGGCCCACGGATAACGCACGAAATGCATGCAAGCATGTATGCATGCATGCTGAGCACTACAGGTGCCCACAACTCGAGATGAGGTGCTGAACTGCTGGTGTAGCTGATGGCTGGCTGTTCAGGCTCATCACCTTATGTTTGTGTGCATGAAACACAACGGCTGTGTGTATCCGAGCCTTCGTACATACGCGCATTGATGCCACGCTAGATGGTATCACGGTTGCCGTTGTGCCCTAGTAGTAGTAGCGTGATGAATTGACGACTGACGCACTGAGATTGAGCAGCTAGCTGCGCGTGCCCGCACATGCGCATGTGTGCATGTGTGCTGTACGCATTATGCGTACATATGCATTACCAAAACGGTGGCCGCCACAGCACACGTACGCACTGTCACATGTACAGTGCGGATATACAGCGGGCCGCCCCAAAACCACACACCCCGTACGCTCTTGCTGGCTTGGTGGCCGACGGCTGCGATGGTGAAGCGCACGCACCGCGCTTCTGGCCAACCCATTGCTGTCCTGAGGCCGCTCGGTTCGTCCCCCCCAGCGCTGCTGGCCCGTGCATTGCAGTCTTCATCCCCCTTGCCACCGTCAGGTTGGTGGACGCAGCGTTGCTGCTGGGTGTCCGGGGTTCTGTGTGGCCATCTGGCCTGACTTTTGTGTGGGTTTTCGGACGGCCTTCGGGCCTGCTTGGTTCCTCCTTGCTTGTCTTGCCCGCTGCGTGCTGTCGGCCCCTGTGGCGTGCCTCGCTTCCTGGTTTCTCGCTGTGGCTTTCCTCCTTCTCCCGTCCTTGTCCCTGTCCCTGTCCTGGCCGAGTTTTCTGAGGGTGCTGGGGGTCGGCCTTGCCTGTCCTGCTCTTGCCTGCTTCGGCAGCGGAGCCATCGCTATGTAACCTTTCCCGTCCGGAAAAAAAAAAAAAATTGGCGTTACTTCCGGCTTGCCTGCTGCCCTCCTCCGCCAGATGCTTGGCGGCCTGCTTCGGCCTTGTTGGTGCGCTTGCGTGCCTGCTGCGCGCTGCCTCGTGATGTTTCATGACTGCGTGTGCGGCATGCCCTTCCCGCCCCCGCCTTTTCTACAGCTGACGCCGCGTGTGCGCTGCTTGCCATCCCTGCCTGCTCAGCGCTGGATTGCCGCTTGGTGCTGATTCGGTTCCCTCGCTCTCTTGCCTGCGGGTGGGTTCGCCAGTTCAGCCAGCGTGCCGACGTGCTGTGTGTGCTGGGGCCTGTGAGCTGGCGCTGTCCTCGTGTTGCAGCTGTTGTGTGCCCTGCCGCCCGCCCTCGCTGCTCCTTGCCCTAGTGTGTGAGCGTGTTGGCGCTAGGTGTGTGGGTGTTGCTCATGTCCTTCCCTGAGCTTGCCTCCTCAGGAGCAGGTGGCCTTGTTGCTGTGTTGCAGTTCCCTTGCATCCACCTCGGGTGTTTGCGAACACCACCTGTAAACCTAATCAGTCAGCACCCCGACAAACTGTGTGCGTAATTGTGTAATTGCGTTGCTTAGCATCTTGTATGTCCGTTCTGAAGGTTTCCATGTGATGGCCGTAGCTGCAGCTGGGTATGTGTTCAGTTGTCGGGCCCCAGGGGGTCAGCCTCGTCCTGTCCTGTCACCGCCTGCCTTGGCAGCGGTGTCCTAGCCTGTAACCGTTCCCGTCCAAAAAAAAAAAAAAAGTTGTACCTGGGTAAGCGACTAAGCGTTGCACCTCCTCCCGACCATTGCACCTCTGCACTCCCATGCCAGCAGGTACCGCCTGGAGCTTTGTATACCCGAACAGCCCATCCAACCAGAATCGCTGTGCAGTAGGGTGCGAATTCCGGAACACAGCTCAGGCACACGTGGCCGGCATGATACCGTACGTACTGTACTGAGAAACTGCTGCCTTTGCTGTTGGGGTGTTGCTGTAGGAGCGGAGAGAGACAAGGATTGAGCGTGGAGGTCTTTGGCGTCTTTGGCCTTGTTTGCCTGTGCGTATGCCCCGTGCTGCGGCCGCTCAAACGCTGGCACATCGTCATCGGCACGCACAAGTGGCGCCTACAGGAGAAGGTCAGGTGGGGCATCAACGACAGCCCCGAAGCGTTTCTGGGACCACAGGACGACATCCAGCCGGTGAGCGTATGTGGACGGCGAAGGCCGGCGCAGCGCACTACTGACAGTACGTAGAATTTGTAGGACGCGTAGCATATATATACACACGATAGGTCCTCAGGTACACGCACACTGCATGGCCCCACGGGAAGCACACCGCATGGCGCCCACGGGAAGCAAATAACTTGAACACACGGCGCACACAGCTGTCTGCTGCACTGCTAGCAGCTCACACACCGCTAAGAATGCATGATGATGTTATGACAGCTGTGCACCGCATCGGCCGCAGGAGACACCACCGAAGTCATGGTGGCTCCGGGCGGGACGGTTCCTCCTGTACTGCTTCACAGTGGACAGCCGCGACCTGCAGGGCGCCATGCACCAGCGAGCTGCTGGGGGCGCGTGAGCGGGTGATGCCTGCAGGCCCGGTGCCCAACCACCGGCACCGGGTGGTGGCGTTGGACATCTACAGGCGGCGCCCTGCCACAGGGTAAGAGCTAGCAGAGGCCACCACTCAACCTAATCACATCACATCACATGCGCGGCGCAGGCCATTTCCTGTGGCAGCTGGGGCTGTTCCATGCTGCATGCCATGTGGCATGGATGCCACTATGTCAGGACATGTGTTGATGGAAAAAAAGGGGCAGCTGCCCAGGCCCGTATTCCAAGGGGTTGTCACAAGGCAAGGGCGCCTACGCACCGTGCCTGCGCACCAGGTGCATGCGAATAATGCGTCTAGCGGTGGTGACAACGAGCATGTGATTTGCCGCCCCCCCCGATGCAGGCAGCATCGTGCATCCGGGTGACAGTGGTGAGTGGTGACCTAGGCAAGAGCCGAAATACGGGCTGTCCCCATGCTGGGGTGGTGCACAAATTGCGGGTGATGCGTAAATTCCGGGTGATACCACAATTCCAGGTGGCACTGCTTCCGGGTGCAGTGACTATCCGAGTTCCTGACCATCCGGGTTCATGGCCATCCGGCTGACACTGCTCACACTAGCCATCCGGGTGCCCTGCCCATTCGGCTGACACTGCCCATCCGGCTGACAATCACTGTCCGAATGACAGTGCTCATCTGGGTGACCGTGCCATCCAGGTTCCTGCCCATCAGGGTGACACTAACTATCCGGGTGGTGCCTGGGACACGTCTACATGACTCCATTTGGGTGTGCTGCTGCCCCCCGTCGCACATGCACACGTATATGGCACACACGCAGTCACGCACACAGCAGTCATGTGCTGGCCCCGATTGCACCTGCGGCGCGGGTATGGGCACCACCTGACTTGCGCGATTTGCAGAATTTGCGCGCACGGCGGTGCGCTGGACACACAAGCTACCACTGGCCTTGAGTGCTACAAAATAGTACGTGTGTACCCAGATTGCGGCATACTTGCATATTTCCCAAAGAGCAACAGCTTCCTACAGGCGTTTGCGCTGAATGGCGGTGCGACTGACTGACTGATTATGCTTACAGGTGGTGTTCGCATACACCCGAGGTGGATGCATGGCAACTGCAGCACAGCAACAAGGCCACCTGCTCCTGAGGAGGCAAGCTCAGGGAAGGACAGAAGCAAAACCCACACACCTAGCGCCAACACGCTCACATACTAGGGCAAGGAGCAGCGAGGGCGGGCGGCAGGGCACACAACAGCTGCAATACGATGACAGCGCCAGCTGACAGGCCCCAGCACACACAGCACGTCGGCACGACTAGGGTTTAGGGTTTAGGGTTTTAGGGTTTTTAGGGTTTAGGGTTTATAACGACCCCACCCGCAGGCAAGAGAGCGAGGGAACCGAATCAGCACCAAGCGGCAATCCAGCACTGAGCAGGCAGGGATGGCAAGCAACGCACACGGGGCGTCAGCTGTAGCAAGGGTGGGGGCGGGAAGGGCATGCCGCACACGCAGTCATGAAACGACACGAGCCAGCGCGTGGCATGCACGCAAGCACACCAACAAGGCCGAAGCAGACCGCCATGCATCTGGCGGAGGAGGGCAGCAGGCGAGCCAGAAGTAACGCCCATCCAAAACAAAGTCAGCCACCAAGCCAGCAAGAGCGTACAGGCTGCCACAGCTACGCGGCCGCACACCACGCAACAGAGCCGGTAAGATCACACCGAAACCAAGCCAGGCGTCAGCAATCTGCCAGGGGTCCAGAGCCCAGCAAGGGCACGCACACACAGGTCAGCAGGGCCGCTGGGTTCAGGCTGCCCGCAACAGCACCAGACACCGCCGCGATCAAGACAGGCGCAAGGCCAGCACGCTAAGACACCAGCGCAAGCAACATCAGGCATACCAACACCGGGCCAGCCACGGCCCAGGCACAAGCGACTAAGGCGGCCTTAGACGGGCAAGAAGAAACAGCCGGGGAGCGCACTAGCAACACACAAGTCCGAGCTCGACAGGTCCTAACCGCGTCGAACAACTAGATCTCCCGGCACCGAGCAAACCAGACAGCACCGCCCACACTAGGTAGCACAGATATTCACAGGTCAGGCGGCAGCAGTGCGAGTAGCGCCTGCCGCGCAGTGTGCTGTTGCATGGCAGCTTGCGCTGCTGCATCCGCCGAGGCGCGGCGACCAAGAAGGTGTGAGGGGGCGGAGGCGGTACAGTCCGCCAAGAGGCGGGGTGCGCATCCGGGTGCACTGCTGCAAAGTCATCCATCGCTGCCCTCAAGGTGGTGACAGCTATGATGCATGCGCGCAACAGGTCTGCACTGGTAGCCGCTTGGCGGGGCGCAGTAGTGTCGGCAGCAGCCCGGTCTGCGGCGTCTTGCGCAGGCATGCACATGGACGTAAGGGTCATGCAGCCCACGTCCATTGCACACAGGGCAGCCAGGGCAACCACCTGCCACACACCGTCATGCAAGGCAGGAGATGGCCGCGCCAACCACAAGTGATGCTGCTGCAGGAGAGGTGCAGGTGGCGGTGGCGCTGCGGATACAGCTGCCTGCAGGGTGGTGCGGACTGCGAGCGCAACTGGGCACTCCCAAAAGCAGTGCTGGCGGCCAACAGCAGGGGTGGCGCACCAGCATGGGTCAGGGGGCGCGGGGCGGCGGTAGCGCTCGGAGCCGTAGATGGGGATTGCATCCAGCGTCAAGCGCCAGAAGGTGTCCTTCCACACATTATCCCACGGCAGGCGCCAGACGTGTACCTGCCGTTGGCGCAGGAGCTGAGGTGTGTAGGAGGCGGGGGCGCCTGCTTGCTGCAGGAAGGCTTGCACGCGGGGCGCCCGATCCTCAGCAGCTTCATCCCGCTGCATGGCAGTCAGCGTGCGCACCGACGTCCGTGGTGCGCTGGACAGGTCTCCATTTCAATGTGCTGCTGCCTGGCCCCCCATCAATAATCCAAGCACACGTATGTGGCCCACGTGCTGACAACAGTCACGTACTGGCTTTGGTGGCACCAGCGGCCCCAGTCAAGGCGCCGATTGACTCGTGGGATTCGATCGCACATTGTGCGCACGCGGTGGGCTGGACATGTATAACCGGCTCCATTTGGGTGTACTGCTGCCCCCCCCCCCCATCAATCCATGCACAGTGCGTGGCACACACGCGCACAGCAGTGATGCGCTGGCTGCGGTCGCACCAGCGGCCAGGGTGGGGGCCCTACCAGACTTATTTAGGGAATTCGAGCGCACACACGGCGGTGCGCCGGACACGTCTACACGACTCCATTTAGGTATGCTGCTGCCCCCCATCACACATGCACACGTATATGGCACACACGCACACAGCAGTCATGTGCTGGCCCCGATGGCACCAGCGGCTACAGCGGCGCGCGTATGGGCGCCACCTGACTTGCGCGGTTTGCATACTTTGCGCGCACGGCGGTGCGCTGGACACACAAGCTACCACTGGCCTTGAGTGCTACAAAATAGTACGTGTGTACCCAGACTTGCATATTTCCCAAAGAGCAACAACTTCCTGCAGGCGTTTGCGCTGAACGCTGCTGACTCTCGCGTCGCATACCACTACGGCACACCTAGTCTACGCGTTCTCAAAACGGCCTGGACGTTCAACCAAAGTCATATTTCCTACTGACACGATAAAGTCAGTTCGACCAGTAAAGATTCACACCAACCTTCGCAACGTTTTACGCACCGCCACTCCAGCGTAAGCTGCACCACAGACCAGGTCCCGGGTGTCAAAACTCACTAACCATCAGCATCCTTGCTTGTCTTCCACGTTGCCTCTCACACCCAACTTTGCCCGAAACCGGCACACGCTGTCTGTCGACCTCACAACCAGCACTGCCTTAAGCCTGCCGAGTATTCACAACTGCACACAACAAAGCGATAAATATGATTATATTCCTTCAAAAGGCAGTATGAAGGTCGCCCTTGCTTTTGCGGGCTCCGTCATCACGTCCAACTTTGCCCGAAACCGGCACACACGCTTGCGGCCAACCTCACCATCTACACTGCTATAAGTCCTGCCAGATATTACAATTACACACCATGAAGCCATATACATCATATTACTGCTATTAGTGACGACTTGAAGCTCGCCCTGGCTTTGGCAGACTCCGCTACGTCACCACACGCGCCACCGTAAACGCATGGTGCGGCCCACAACGAGCTCTTCCGAAACCCCTCCAAATATTCACCTGAGTGAAATCGGACGTCCGATTAGGGTATAAGAAAGACAATTCTGCAAAGCAAACGGCGTTTGCCGGCCTCTGAATGGGGGTTTTGGAGCTTCACCCCCGCCTCCCCTAAAACTCCCTCCCCTCCTCCTCCTTCTCCCGTCCTTGTCCCTGTCCCTGTCCTGGCCGGGTTTTCTC
>BDDA01001177.1:8332-23590 GCA_001662385.1 Chlamydomonas asymmetrica | reverse complement strand
GCACCCCCCCCCCCCCCCCCAAGTTTCTCACAGACTGCGTATTTTTACACCGGAGAAAGTGCTACGGGATGCTCTCAGTGAGGACAATGTGTGCCGCAGATGAAATTGCAATTCATGCTCAAGGGGTCACGTCAAACACCAAGTTCAGTCCAGGGGTGCATGTCAATCGCGCTCGCTTTATACCTGCTTGCAGCGTAAGCCTAATCGCACCTAACCTATGCTAGGCTGCATGAAGTAAGCTGCCCTAAGGCATGCAACATAGGGCTTCTTAAGCTGCTGCTGCTGCCGCTCTAGGGGCCCCAGCTGGTACGAGCTGGGCAGCTCCATACCGCTGTGCTTGCGCTGCCAGTGCTTACGCATGTTGTACTTCCATATGATGCGGTCACAGCCGGCCGCATTGCATGCCATGGGGTGGTTGGTGCTATTCTTCGCTACATCGTTATTGGCTGTGCCATACTTGAACGCATCGAACTTCGCTGCGTATCCTGCCTTGCATGTGACCTGCACCTTGGCCACCCTCTTAGTTGAGCCAGAGCCCAACGTGGCAGAGCAGCTGGGGCCCCCGCAGCAGCCGCACGCATCCTCAAGCTGATCAAGGTCACCACGCAGGATGTGTGCCCCCACATGCACATGCATAGCCTGCGGCAGATCGACCAGTGCCTTGCAAACCACACAGGGCTTCTTGCCAGCAGCAGCATCAGGCTGTACATCCACAGCGGCAAATACTGCGGCACCTCTGCTGTCACGGTATGGCAGTGCATTGCCTGAGCCAACAGCCGGGCGCCACTTGTTGACACTGCTGTCAGCACCATCAGCGAGCGCGTCTAAGCGGTCTTTCAAAACTGCCAGCTGGTCCGTCTCGAATGCACAAGTCGGCACGCTCCTGCTGCTGATCGCGCTCGGCCCACCTGCCAGCTGCCGCACATGCACGTCGGGGTTAAGGATGGTGACCTGGTTGCCATTGGCTGTGGCGGCACCAAGTACACCACCGTCCCACTGCCACATGCCCTCAGCAGCAGGGGCCAGGCTAAGGATGTTAAGCTCTAAAGCTGTAGATGCAACAGTTGCATCCCTCTCGCTTAGGCAAAAGGCTGACTGTGCTGCTTGGCGAGTGGCAGCAGCTGGAGCAGCTGGAGTCATCTTGGTGATTTGGCACATGGCTAAGCAGTTACCTCTGCTGTTGCTGCTAGCAAGCTGCACCAGAATGGCCACCAGGTCCCCCACGCATACAATATCATCACTTGGTGCAAGGTCAACAGCTGCAGGAGCCGCTGCTGTCAGCGCGTCGCTGCTGCTGTACATACTGACTGTGCGCACACGCTTGGTTCGGTCGTTGGAGGTCGGCGTGCGCGTGAAGATGAGACGGGTGGCAGTGGCCGTGTGCATGCGCGGGCCAGGCGTGCTTGCTGGCAGCCAGCACGTACTGCCACCGTCTGCCTCATCGCCATGAACCTGTTGATCAATATCTGGATCAACAGGGTTGCGGTCGCCGCTGTCCGAACCCTCATCAGGCACTGTCTCGTGCTGCTGCTGCTGCTGCTGCTGCCCCGCATGCATGGCAGCCTCCGCATCATCTGGATCACGGGGCTCCATACCCACAGGCTCCCCTGCAGGCCGCAGCAGGGTGATGCGGTGCCTCGCTGTGCCCCCTGCTGCATCCTTGGCTTCTAGGCTCAAGAAGAAAGCCTCAGCCGCTCCGCAGCTGGCAATGCCATGGCTGCTAGGAGTATCAGGAAACAGGCCACTGCCAGCAACAAGCTCGCATGTAGCGGAACGACTGTTAGCCCAACACTCCCGCACGTTGGAGCGTCATCCACCAGCCGGCTGCCCTTCACTGCATATGGCCGATCACGATCATCACGCACGCTGATGCGTGAGCGCTTGACTGCCCAACGAGGATTGCGATCGTACACACCCATGATTTGACCCACAACGTCCAGGTTGTCACAGCACTGAACAGCGTCCATGCCACGTTGATGCGACAACGTGCTCAGCACAGAAAACAGCTCCTCCAGTGCATTGTCCCCCAGCTGAAAGAGGTACAGCGGCTGCCCCGGCTGGTACTCCTGGGCCTGCATTACGGAGTAATAGGCAGGTGCTATGCTTAGGAAAGCGGTCATTAGCAGCAATGCAGACACGCGACACATTATGCAGCACTTGCTATCAAATGACACGCATTTGAGCCGGAACAAATCTCGTTGCTTACCCTGGCAGCAGCAAAGAAGGCGTTCTTGACCACAGCTTCCAGATCATGAATCAGCTGGGTAGGCAGGAACTTGGTGGGGGCGTTGCCAGCTCCATCAGACAAAGCAAACAAGGTCAATAACGACAGCGACACAGTGTTAAGTGCTTGAACAGGTCTCATTTCTCCACGTGCATTACTCTCTTCGCGCGTTGTGGTGGATGTATCATGGCAGCGCACCAGCGCCAACAGCAATTGCACACCGTCGCCGCCTCACCAGTTCCGGACTCTGCCGGCCAGCGCAAGCCAATAGGTCACCGCCTGGTGCGGCGCATTGCATGCAGTTCTGCTTTCTTGAAATCGCAAGCACCGGCAGTCACAGCCTTGCCGCTTCGCCAAGCCGGACCGATACGTGGAAAATGGCTCGTTGACTGCAAAGCGCACGCTCACCACGGCAACATGTTGTCCCTGACAGTGACTGTAGTGTGCCCAGGCACCATACGGTAACCTCAACGTTGACAGAAGTCAATGGCACGCATCATGTGTTGCGCCCTGCCCCTTCCGTGCAAGCACGTGTGCGTGTATGTTGAGTGTACGACTGTACGTGAACGTGCTTTGCTGCTGCACGCCAAGTGTGAGTACTTTGGCCCAAGTCAGCTCTCCAGGAATCTCTGCAGGCGCATGGAATGCCGATCGAAGCGTGGCGTGCTGCGTCCGTGTACCTGCTGGCTATGCTATTCGCATGCACTGCACAGCAGTATACCTTGCACACACGCACACCCTTCTGAAGTGCATGATGACCTGCAGGATTGACTCTGTCATGCGCTTGGCGGACATGCATGCATGCAGCCCAGGACAACACCGAAACGCACTGGCGTCAGCAGACTGGTGTTTCGAACAAAGTCGCAATCTGTAAGTGGTCCTGAAACGCATGGCTGTGTAGGAGCATGCTGTACAAGAAAGCTGCGTGCACAACATATCCTGATGGCCTCAAGGAGGATTTGCACTCAGTATGCAGCCCCCGCAATGAACTCACAGCACTTGAGACTGTGACACGAACTGCATTTTGCATTCCTGCCAGAGCGATACCGTGCCCATTGCGAGCCCCTGTTCAACTTGGCTTCCAAATGTGTGTGCGTGTGTGCGTGTGTGCGTGTGTGCGTGTGCTCAAGTACTTTTGTTTCTTGCTTCCCATGGGGCCGTGTGTGTGTGTGTGTGGAGGTCGGACCTGAGCAGGAGACAGGAAAATGCAATCGACAGTGCGACAGTAGTCCTTGTTTACACTCAGCCAGCCAGCCAGCCAGAGGCTCAGAACCCACCCACAAGAGGGGCTGAGAGAAGGCACGCACCGACACATGATGGGAGAGAGCGATGGGGGAAGGATGGATGGCAGGACGGCACCAGGCAAGATGACGGTCACAGGCTGACGCCTGATGCAACTATTGTGTATAAGGGGCAGCATAACTCGATCGCCGCTAGTCAGGATGTTCAAGCATGGTAATGCCGTAATGGACGATGCGGGGCCATCAGCATGGGTAGGAGATCAGCATGGGTAGGTGCATGCGGGTAGTGCGGGCGGGAAGGACGGGCGGTCTGGGTAGCAGCAACGGCGGGATGGTGTCATACTGTGATGAAAAGAGATTGGCAAGGCGGGCGGGCGGAGGGGTGGGGACACAACAGTCAGCAGAGGTGAAACTGCATGCAGGCGCACATGCATCAGTGGCCGCTGGCCGCTTGCGCTGCCGGTAGACGCTCTCGGGGAACCAAGTGAAGTGAGTGCGCTGAGCGGACGGTTGGCTGGACGGCAGGTGCCATGGTGCGATGGTGCGTGGTCGCCTATGCGCACGTCGGCACGCACATGTGGCAGCAGCAGCTCCAGGGAAGCCCACACAGCCAGCTACATGGCGGGCTTAATGAAGCCGTTGAGGTGTGCTGTATGTGGGGCTCAACTGCTTATTGCAACGCCCATCGTATCTCCTGATGCCGCCGGGTTTGCCCGCTGTAACCCCTAACCCTAAACCCTAGCGCTAAACCCTGAATCCGCCAGCTGCCCCCTTCTTACTCAAAACCACCTGCCTCCAACCCCTGGCCGCGGCCGTTGCATGTTGGACCATCCAGGATGAGGACAATCGGGTCAGTGAAGCCGGGCAGGAGCTGCCTGCCTGCACAAGCTGTGTGATACGTGCCTGCCGGCGCGGCGATCAATGCACCTAGCTGATGCACCTACCTGCTTGGGGTGCCTAGCCAGCACAGAGGCGCTCAGCCCGCCATGCCTTGCCGTTGCTGTGCGGGGCAGTGCCGGGGTCGAGCCTGGCTAGCTGCTTTCATTTGGACGGCAATCAGATGCACCGTTGCAAGGCATGACGGTAAAGAGAGGGAGGGAGCATACGGGGACGGCTCACTGACCGCGTCCAGATTGTGCGCCTGCTGGACTGAACACGCGTGCACCACGGCACACTGCAGGCCCTGGTAGCACCTGCTGCTGCCAGCCAATAACGAACAGCATAGTTGCACACTGTAGTTCATCGTAGCAGCACTAGGGTGTCATGTCACGTACCGGTATGTATCTGTCCTCCTCTGAGGGGAGCGTGGGCCTCAGCTAGAAAGCTTCAAATGTAACAAAACAGAAAACAAAATACCTGTATACACCATCCCGCGCATGTGTGGGACACATTGCAACTTGCAAGGCTTGCTTACGGTATTTTTGAAACGACCTAGACAGGCCGGCTGCTTGCCAGGTTGCCATCTTGACGTGTTGCCACTGGGGTGCGCTTGTAGGTGCTTCAATTGCTGAGGGGATCACGTGTGCGCAAGTGGCAATTGCTGCGCCATGCACGTTGCCCATTGCATATGTGTATTAGCTGCTTGCCACATACATGCATGACATCGACCTCTGCCCAGAGCCATCTACACTGTCGTGTCCCGCGTCTGGCTGCATACCAATTCTGTTTCAACTGCTTCCTCATAAATCAAAGTCAGGCATGTTGCATGGTGCGCTGCATGACTTGCCGCTGCACACCCATGTACGCATACTGTACTTCCCTAACGGGAACAACACTGCATGGCCTCACGGGAGCCTCTTCCTGACACACATGTGCGACAAGACACATGGCAGAATGCGCTTACTTCAGTCACGGTGTGACACGAGCAGTCCAGGAGACTGTCGTTCGTTTTGTGGCAGCCGCCAGACCAGCCCAGGCACCTCGCCATTGTCAGATGCAGTCTCGCTCCTTACTTACGCACACTGCATGGCCCCACAGTTTACACACGCGTGTTGACATCTTGCGGGAGCCTGATGCTCCGCAAGAGGTACGGTCATGTGATCGATACTTGATTGCTGACCGTAGCAGGCGGATCCGATTTCGTGTCAGCCTGCTGGCAATGCCCGTGTAAATCCTCAACAACTCTGATTGCGCAGTAATTTGAACCCGGCCTGCCAGGCAAAGACCCAGGGCCGCTTCCGAGGCGGTATCAAAGGAGCCACAGATGCATGAGGAAGGGGAGCGGAAGGGTGGTAGATCAGGTTCGGGAGCAGTGCCTGTCACCGACCAAGAACAGGTTGTGGTGGTGCGCACAAGAAATGCTGTATCATCTAGGTACATTATTTAGTCTAGACACACCTCTGAGCAGCAAGTGATAAGCAAGTAGTAGTGAGGAAACAACACCAGCAGCAACAACCAGCTGCAGCCGCATACCTTTCCTGCAGCCCTGTGCTCTCCTGTGGCTGCTGCATGGCTTCGTGGCATCAATTACGACAGTTGGAGCACCTCTTCCATCTTCTTCTGCGGTGCACAAGTGAAGGTGTGAGGTACGGCACAGCACCACCCAGCAGAGGGACGTTGAGTGAGGAACGGGGCAATAGGCCACTGTGGTAAGGCAGTCAAGCGCTACGAGACTACCTGAAAGACGCGCAGCATGTGAAGGTGTGCATGCGGATGGGGCGGCGGGGCGTGACCAAGGCAAAGCGTCGTACGTGTACACATGTGCAAACAAACCGGGCAGGCTCGATGTCTAGCAAAGCAGGGAGGAATGGAGGGGAGCACATCAAGCCAATCCATGGAGGCTAGCTGCACGACACCGTATGAGACAACTAAGCAGCAATTGCATGCATGGCGTGACATGCATCCAGATGCACTTGCATGACAGCATGTGCGGCAGCAGGCAGCAAGCGCACCCAGGGCTTGCTGATTCTTCCTGCCTCTCAGCCTGCCCCGGCCCCAGCCTGCTGGTTGGATGCCTGCTAAACACCCAGCCACACATTATGTCCACCTGCAACAACCCGTGCACACATGCGCATCATGTAAACATATGAGCAAGCACACACGCAGCCGCACACGACGTTGCTTACCAGCACTCGCTTCTCCACATTCGTCCAGTACACGCCGCACCGCTCCACACATATGAAGCACAGGAGCAAGAGAACAACGATGATAGCCGCTGGGGGTACCAGTATGAACAGTGCGATGCAGACTACAACCCAGGCAGCCAGCACAAGTAGAAGTGAACTACCTAGCAGCAGTAGTACCGGTGAAGACACTAAAAACACCTGAATCCAATATACCGCTGGCTCAGGCTTCGCTGCAGCCTGTGTGACAGCAAAGGCCTGCGCCTGACCCTGCACGTATGAGGTGGCATTGGCGCCGTCTGCGATTGTCATGCCGGATAGAGGGATGAAGGCAATGCCCCGGAACGTGGCGCGGTCGCAGTAGGCAAAGTGTGTGGCGTTGCAGTACGTAATGTCAAGGACACTGGCCTTGGCATTATCGGCAGCCATGACACGGTTCAGTGGTGTGGTCACCTGCAAGCGCAATACATCATGTGGCTACGCATCACGATGTTGCGAATGAGGATCAGGTCCTGTGCCCCCCTCCCTGCAGCTTCTGCTGGAGCGCAGCAGAATTCACAAATTGGGACACTGCCGACAAATAAACGTGCAGTCGTCGACTCATTGCGAAGTGTGGTGCCGTACATGGGCATAGAGTGATGTCTCACAAATGATTGACAGGTAAGCAGCAGCAGCACAGCGGCGGGGCCACTGCACTGGAAACGGCGGCTGTACTGTACCGTACTGTGCTGATTGTGTTCATGGTGCGCCACAGAATAACTGCGGTGTGGAAGCGCTGATGCCATGCACGAGGCACCTGCACGGTACGTGTGCATGTGCACACACACACACACTCACGCACATGCTGAATGCGCTTACAACAGGCACCTGTGAACCCATCTTGTTTGTTTTGTGGTAGCCGATTAGCTCAGACATCTTGTTTGCCATCGTCAGGTACAGTCTGTACCTGTACGCTCGTGCACACTGCACGGCCCCACGGGAGCCTCTTTCTGACACACATGCAGCTGGGCCATCAGTCTAAATCACCTGCTCCTTGACCTTAGCGGAGGATACAATGATATCCAAACCGCCCGTGAACACCGCGGCATGCTTGGGCGCCACAAACGCCTTGCCAGAGGGGTTTGCCTCCTCGATTGCGCCCTTGGGGCTGTAGCCCTGCTGCAGACTACACAGCGGCGCCATGACCATGAGGTGGGTGACCTGCTTGGGGAAGTCAGCCACCAACGACAGCGCCAGACCGCCTGCGTGCATGCATGCAGCATGGGGGAGAATGCACAGTGGCGCAGTGTGAGTGGCATAGCACCCATAGCACGTAGCGCCCATTGCATGCATTAACAATGCAAGCATTGTGCCATGAGGTGGGGTGGGAGCAGAGGTTTGTTGATGGCCTAGGCAGGAAACTCATGTAATGACATTCAATTGTGTGTGTGTGCTGAGACATGGAAGTCCGTAAGTCCACGGTTCCTTACGCGCTCTGAACGCCCCGACCTCCCCCCCTGACGTTGCAGCACATTTCATCATTGCATGTATGTATGCCTGGGCTCAAATCACATACACGCCCGCTCACACACGCACCACCACACACCCCACACAACTTCATATGCACTGATGCAATCCAGTGATGTAAGTCAACCATGGAAGTCCAGTGAAATCCTAGGCCATCCCCACCCAGCCCCGCCCGCCCCCACCACACAAGCGTGCGACGAGCAAACGCACGCCAGGCTGTTAGCGCCGCTGTGCCACACGCATTGCGAGTCTCCAGCTTACGGGTTTCAGCAGGCTCTCCTGTTCCCTACTCCATCCACAGGTGTTTGGCTGCCTGGCCAGTGCAAACAAAGCTACACACACGACACACCTACGTGGCGATATGTATTGAGTAATGTTAGAGGCGCGCATTCATGCGGCTGTGGGCGACCTCCAAGGTTCCGTTGCTTCACTTGGCTCTCATGCTTGGCCCTGCTGCACACTGTGTATGTTACAAGACACTGACCTGCACCTGCCCCCCTTACCTCCCACTGAGTGGCCCACCACTGCGATGATGCCATCAGTGTTGCCGGACGCTACTGGTGACGCCAGGCCGACCAAGGTATCCTTGTTGTCATCAGGGGGGCTGCCGTCCGGGGTCCTCTGGAACATGGTCTCCACCACCAGCTTAGCGTCCAGGTAGGTGGTTTGCTGTCAGTAAAAACCATGGCAAGGGGCGGCCATGCGAATGGAAAGAACGCAGCCACCAGCATCGCTGCCTAAGTGGCTCCACACTCTGCACATGTGTCAGTATATGGCGGCTAGCTGGCAGCAGCACCAACGGAAGAGGAGTGAGTTATTAATGATTTTGCTGGATGTCTCTACCCGGGGAGGGATTCCGGTGTTGCAAGGATGGCGCTAGCTGCGTGCGTGGTATGCGCATGCTAATAGAGGAACATGCTTCATAGAAGCATGCTGGCAGGGAGGCAGCCTCCAGTCCATACTCACCTGCAAGAGGGCTGGGATGGTTCCGTAAAGTGCGCCCTGTATGGCAACAGGCGCCACTACGTTGAGGCCCTTTGCCGCGAGGCCCTCAAGCACAGTGCTGTAGTCCTCCGGGTCCTGGCTGAATCCATGCAGGAAGAGCGCCACGCCCTCTGGTTCTGACTGCATTCGTACGAAACACCGACGAGTGGGCGGGGCCAAGCAAGGGGTGGTGCAGGCGCGTAAGTACCTCGATAATGGCTGTGGGGTGCAATGAACAGCATGCAGCGCATGCAGGCCTGACCATGGACAGGCGCGCAGGGGAGCAGAGTCTGAACTCCGTGAGTGTGCGTCGGCAAGGAATGAATTGCAGTCGGTAACGCGCGCGTGAATACAGTACAGCTTGATTACTCACAGTTTTTGCCCGGATGTACTTGATGCGAATGTCAGAGCCGAGTGGGTAAGGTCGCTTCAGGTGGATTTCTGGCCTGCACGCAGGAGGCAGGATAGGGGGGCATGGTGTGACACAGCGATTGTGCACAGCATGCATGCTCAGCGCATCAACAGTTTGATGGCATGCCGTTCGCTGGTTGCGTGGACTTTTAGCTGGCGTCTGGAATTTGCACTCAGTTAATTGTCACACTCCTCACCAATTTGGCGGCTCTGCTTGGCATGATATCGACTGCGTCAATGGTCTGGACCGACGCAGCATGACTGCTTGGGTGCGCCCGGTACGCGCGCCCGCTGCTGGTGATGAGCGCATAGCGCCAGCGGACCGTGCAGGCGGCTTGCACGCGAGCATCATCAACACCGTCAGAAGAAGTGAGTAGCGAGGTTCAGAAATGCGCACTTACCAAAGAGGCTGCGGCGCGGAGGTCTGGCTTCTAGAGCCTGGTTCGCAGCATTGCGAGGGGAAATAAGCAGCGTGAGTTTGATCACAGATGGTGGGCGTGAGTACAACCAAAACAGCCCAAAAGCACGGCCGAGGCGCACAAGCCAAAGTATAAGCCACGGAGCTACATTGAACAGGCTGTATTGATGCTCTCCCTGCTTCCAAGTGCGGCTTGTGCTATTTGTGCTTGTGGATGGCGTCGGACGTCACGCTTGGTTGGGTGACGCCAGAAACGCACCGACGGATTGAAAGTGGTGAGGAAAGAGCAATCAACCCACCTTCGCGACTTTCTGGGTATAACTCCCAAGAGGAACCTGCCAGCAGCACTGCAAGCAATTCTGCAAGCGTTGGGGTGTCAGCAGGCCTGGAGGTCGAACTTGAAGTGGCAGGAGAGTGCGGTGTGTCCAGACAATGCTTGCAGAATTCAACAGTGCCCACTGCAGACTGAGGTTTCACTTGCGTATGTGTTTTGTGCATCAGTAAGGAATTGGACCCTGCTACAGCTACAGGCTCAAAGTGAAATTCTCCTCACAAATGGCAAGGTCACGTGACTAAGCACGTATCCACAAGGCAGTCTCAAACATTTCCGAAAGGTTATCAGGATTGAATACATTGAAAGGCGGAACTGGGTGCTCTTCCGGGGCCAAGCGGTAGGGTTTGAGCCCGCCAACAGTCACACGGTGGTTGAACTCACTCACAGCCAGTTATGAGAGCACTATGCCTTACTGCTTCGTCGAGTTTGTGGACCGGCCTGCACTATGTGGCTCAAGTATAGTAGCTTGCACGCTCTGCTTGCTACAAACCTCCACGCACGCTGGAGTGCACGCTTGCTGCACGTGTGCTTGCAGCAGTACTTCGCACTGCCTTTGTCTCGTTCTGTGATGAGTTTGTTCACAGGCTTCACCACTGCTGCTTGCTGGGCGAGGGGTGAACAGATGTTGATGGAGCTGACGGCGCTGTGTTTGCATATATGGCTCGTTGGACTGTGCAGTGCTGACAGAGGCTACATGCACCCGTGGCAAAGTAGTAACACCTTTTTTAACCTACTGGCACTTAATTGCCTGTGCTCGGCTGCTGTCCGTGCTGCACTCACGGTGGCGCTGGTCAGCATTCATCTGGTGGGGAGGAGGCGGAGACGCGTCGCGTCGCGCTCGAGGCAGCAAAGGTGTTCCAAGCGCTCAAGCGTGCGGTGTGGTACACTCCGTACGTGGTATGTATAATGTCAGTGCACCACCACCAACAATTGCACACCATCGCCGCCTCGCTGGTTCCATCCGACTCTGCCATTAGGGTGCTTAAGCGCCAGCCAGCGCAAGCCACAAGCACAAGCACAAGCACAACGCTTGGTACAGTGCGTTGCGTGCAATTCTGTTCTGTGTACATGGCCAGCACCGGCAGTCATAGCCTTGCCGCTTCACCAAGACCAAATCGGCAGGTCAAAATGCAACATGCGCTCACCACGCCAAAGCGTCGTCCCTGACGGCGACCGCAGTGTGCCCAGGTAGCAAACGGTAACCGCTGAAGCAGCGCTGAAAGGAGTCAGTTGCACCTAGGCCGGGTACGCACGCATGCCAATTCAGATCACCCACGGCAACGGTTCATCGGGAGGCATCCGGCGAAAGACCCTGCAAGTGTCAGCGTTGTGTCATGGCAAGCCCCGATTGACACACATTCAGCGCAGCGCTGCCATGTGGGACCTGCACCCTCTTTGCGCGCATACTTACGCGGTGATCGCCATGCCGACTCGCCCTAGGCCAGGCTATCATAGGCACCTGCTAGCTTTTAGCTCTGGGCTTTGCTCGCTTATCTGTTGCCCGGCCTGGTATCCTACCTGGTGCTGGTATCCTACCAGGTGCCGCACACCCGCTGAATTCATGTGTGCGCCCTTGATTGCTCCCATGCCGCCATGCTCCACCCTCCTCACTCCCTGGTCCCGTGCTTTTTTTTTTTTTTTTTTGCTTCTTGGTGTGGAAGCCTGCATGCGGGTAATGCGGGCGCCCCCTGCTCCATCCGCCACAGCTGCGCTAAACCACACCGTGCTACCTATCCCCCTGCCTGTCGCAAGCGCTTGTGACGCGTGTATGTTGAGAGCAAGCCAGAATAAGCGAATGTGCTCTGCTGCTGCACTCACGCCAAACACTGGCACTTGGGCCCAAGGAATCTCGCTCTCCAGGAATCTCTCCATGCACATACAATGGCGGCTGCAGCGTGGCGCGCTGCTCGTGGATACCTGCTCGCCACTTGCATGCATCATTCCACTGGTATCTTGCGCACTAGGCGGATACGCATGCAGCACAGCACAACGCGAGAGCGCACTGCTGACCTCAGCGGACTGGTGTCTGGAACAAGTTGGCATTGTGTGTGCGGGCCTGAAACACAGCCTGAAACACATGCGTCATCTATTGAACCGCCGTTCAACTTGGCTTCCAAACGCATGTATGTGGAGGTTACACCTGAGGTGGAGACAGGCAAAACGGAAATGCATTAATCGTGCGGTACCACTAGTTGTTGTTGTTTACACTTGGCCAGCCAGCCCACGGCCCAGGGCCACTCTCGAGAGGGGTTCAGACAAGCCACAAGATCACACATGCATGGGAGAGGGTCAGAGGGCGCGGGCGAAGGATGGATGGACGGCAGGATCAGGTTGGCGGTGACATACAGGCTGACGCTTGCTAGCTGCATGTATTGTGCAAAAAGGACGCAACCCGTCGCTGGTCAGGATGATCAAGAACGGTAATATTGTACGATGTGCCTGTCAGTACGGCTATGGGTGCGATCGAGAAGGGCAAGGGGCCAGCGACAGCACGCGGTGGACAAAACGTCCCACCCGAGCCACAGTGATGGCAAGCTGTCGAGAGGCCTTCCATGCTCCCCAACAGCGCGTCTGCAGTACGTATTCTACACCTGACTTGCACAACGCAAATCACCCTCCAAAACACTGCATGCGGACGCGCACGTGTACGTGTGTGCATATGGTGTGCGGGGCAAGGAGCACGAGGTAGCTAGCGACAGCCGTAGGTCCTCCCGTGGCTGGTGGATGGCCTCACAGCGCCAATAACAGCCGCACCTAGAGTAGGTTTTTCATCTTCCTCTGCGTTGCATCAAGTACATGCGTGGTGCGCAATACAAGGAAAGAGACATGGAGGGAGGTGCGGAGGAACATGCGGCCCACGCGGTCCATGCGCATATGGAAACGATGAATTCTTTGGAGCTCTGCAACGCGGTGAGTGTGCAGCGATGTGTGCTTGTGTTCGGGCTTGTGTTCGGGCAGAGAGCACACACGCACAGCCACACCTTCATGTCCAGACAACAAACCATGCACACATATGCAGCTTAAGACTTTAATCACCATTACTTCAGCCACACCTGCGCCACTTACCAGCACGCTCTTTCCCACATTGGCATTGTACGCTCCGTCCTGCTCTTTCTGTACGAATGCAAGGAGGCGTTTTATAATCACGACAGGCGCAAAGAGCAGCCCCTCCGGCCACAGCGATTCGTTGATCAGTAGAGTCATGGCCGCAACGAGGCCCAGCAGGTCAGCAACAAGGTTTAAGCCACCCTTAAGTCTGGCGAGAGCCGCGTTGTCCCCGAGGGAGATGAACTCAATGCCCCTGAACGTGGCACGGTCACAGTAGCCAAAGTGTGTGGCTTCGTCGTACTCCTTTTCATGGACGCTGCCAGCGGCCATGACACGCTGGAGCGGTATGGTCACCTGCATGGGCATGGAACGAGGGTGTTGGTGTTTGTAGGTGTTGCTGATCAGGTTGGCATGCGCCCCAATCCCGCGGCCCCGCACCCACACCCTCTGCTGGCATGCATCACTTGCAAATCATGACATTACTGCCGCGCTTGCAGGACCCCCGGCCCACGTCATCGCGATGACAGGTGACTCATACGTCAGGCAAATGTGCAAGCTGCCACTCGGATGTGACTGACACCTGACCAGCAGCAGCATGCAGCAGCAGCAGGGCCTTGTGGTGGCACTGTACCGTAAGTCTGCAACGCGCTCATTGTGTTCCGGACGCATACCCTCAGGTGCGGTGTGGCATCGCTTACACAGCACGCACTATGTATGTTCATGGTGCTGCACACATGCGCAAGCACAATCACACGCATGTAGAGTGACTGCAGCTGGTCCGTCAGCCTGGATCACCTTATTCCTGACGTCAATGGGGCTTGAAATGCCGTCCTCTGTGCCCGTGAACACCACAGCGCGCTTGGGTGGTACAAACGGCTTGCGGGAAGGGTTTTTCCTCAGGATTGATTGCCTGGGGTCGTAGCCCAGGTTAAAAGGCCAGGGTGCCATAAGCATCAGGTGGCTCACTTGCTTTGGAAAGTCAGACACGACCGACGGCGCGACACGACCTGTGTGCTTGCATGTACGCATGGCAAGAAGCATGGAACAGAGTGTGAAACAGAGTGCATAGCGCAGGATGCGCTGGGGCGTTGAGTTGACCGTGCAAGCAATGCGCCATGAGGTGGGTGTGGGCGATGGGAGGAGGCTTATGAATGGCTAGTAGCTAGGCTATAAGCTGCGTGCATTGCCCAACGCATTACACCATGTCTGAATGAAGGGAGCAGGGCCTGTGCACCTGAAGCGCCAAGCCCGCCTGCACCACCCGCTCCCACCCGCGGCTACCGTGCAAGCATGTGACCGCACATACACACCTGCCTGGGTGTCAGCACCCACTGCCACCAGCACTGGAATTCTCCAGCTTACACATCCCACAGCACCGGCATTTAACCCGACAACAACCCGCATGGGCAAGGGTGACAGTGGCAACGCGTTGAAGACGTCTTCCTGGCAACGTCCACCTGCTTGCATACTCCGCCCACGCGTGCTTGCTATATGACCCAAGGAAAACGTTTTCACCCCCTTACCTCCCACTGAGTGGCCCACCACCGCGACGATGCCATCAGCCTTGCCAGACGCTGTCTTGGGCGCCAGCTCAGCCAAAATATCCTCGGCGCGGGGAGAGGGTTGCCACCGACTCCACCAAGGGCGGCCAGTGGTACGATACATGGTGTCCACCACCAGCTTGGCATCCTTGTAGGTGGTTGCCTGCCAAGGAACACGCCATGCAAGGACGTGTACATCCATCAACACCGCTGCCTAGCTCCATGCTCATGCGGCGCGTGTGGCAGCAGTAGCTGCAATATTGGTAGCTACTGAAAGGTGGAGAAGAAACGTATGGCTTGGCTGCTTTGCGGACGGCTCCATCCTTGATTGCCAGCATGGCACTGCATGCGCGTACGAGCCACTGCTTGCACTCCACCCACCTCTCACATGCAGCGCAAAGTTCAGCAGACGCCCGAGCATGCATGGCTAGGCTTGCGCCTGTATGTTATGTGGGCAACCTGCAGCGGCCTCCGGCAATACTCCACGTG
>BDDA01001176.1:7866-30597 GCA_001662385.1 Chlamydomonas asymmetrica | reverse complement strand
ACACACGACTCAGCCTGCCATTCAATTTAACGCGCATGCGGACATCCTGATACAGCAGTTTGAGGGTGCTCAACAGCTTGCCATCCAGCCCCAACATCCTAGCTCTTTCCCACAGCACCTCCCTCTGAACTGTGTCAAATGCCTCAAGCTCCACAATGACTTGCAGCATGCCGAGCGTAATGTTCTGTACCGCGGCCCGGCCAGAGTGATGCTCGCCGGTGCGGCGGCGCTGCCATGTGTCACATGGGCGGTTTTCCGGCCGACCGGCCTGACGGCCGGATTTCCGTCGGACGCCGGACGGCAAAAGTGCGATATTCCGGCGGATGGCGGCATTCCGGCGGAAACAAAAACACTGGTAGACATGCTGGGGACCCGGTTCCCGTCCGTCATCAATTCATCATGCGCTAACACGGGTGCATGTTGGAGCATGCTTTGAGACCGTGACGAACATTCGAATTGCTGGCAGCAGTCGACATGAGGGCAGGTCGATTCCTGGATCAGGCAGGGGGCCACTACCAGGTATACGCCTGGATACGCCATGATTTGGCTGTACAGCTATTGCGCTCCCTGGCCAGCATGTGATACTTTGATCCCGATGTGCGCAAAGTTGCTGCGGGCAAGTAGTTGCGATATTGTGTGTGACTACGTAAGCCGTGCATCGGTGCATGATATGCATGACCTGCTGTGGGAGCCGCGCCTGTGCGCTGTGTGTTGAGCCGCTGCTTGTAGCGGCTGTATGTTGAGCTTGCATCTGCAGTCTCATATGGTGCACGTCAAGCAATTCAGCCTGCGTCTGGCCTGCTTTGCCTTCTGCGGTTCTGCCTCAACAATTTTGACGGAAGGAGGGGTGCCAGAGTAGTCCACCACCGAAATTTTGCTGCCCACAAAGTGCTGCTGCATTGCTCCTTTATGGACGATCTGACCACAGGGAGGCATGCATCATTGCGCTGTATCATACCAGGTGTGCCATACGCAGCACTCGCCCGTGTGTCCGCCTGTGCCGTGCTTTGGTTTTGTCACGGAATGTGTGGTAACAGCGATGCTGCTCTGGAGTGTGCGCTTGAGGGTGTTGAACGTGGGGCATAAGTGCATAACTCATGCCACACCACACCCCTTTGTGAAGAGGTTTGTAACTGTTGCGGTTACTGATGAAGTTACCCAACTGCCTTGACCTGGTCGCCGCTTAAGAGACAGTCGACAGGGTGCTGTTTGGCTGCTGCCGGTTGCGCACACCAGCCTGGCCAAGTTAGCGGCACCATACCAGCTACTTGCGCGTTCTCGTTGTGTGCCAACCCTTGTTTTGGCTCACCCAAGGAATGCCACTGCGAGAACGAGCGGTGGCGCCGCCACCAACCTGGCTGGCACTGGCCAGTGCACTTGAGTGGTGCGGACTCGGGATAGCAGATGACATGAGGGGGGAGCGATGATGAGGGGCATGACCATGGGGCAAAGGGCGAGCCGTGCACCCCGCCAGCTCAAGCGCTATTGGGAGGTGCGTGGACTGCGCGTGTGCCGAGACCAGTGCGCAACTTGCGGTTTTGTGACCGGGACGCAGACGCAGTCCTTGCAATGTTGCGTGCATCGCAGGTGCATGGCAGGGCCGCCCAGCTGCATTTATTAGAGATTTAGAGGGAGACGTACAAGTATGAAGTTTGAAGGGTGTTCAACACAAAGCACGAAACCGAAACCACGGAACCACCCGTGACAAGTACCCACCCGTGAACGGTGCAGTCACGGGTGTGTGGGTGTTGTAAACCTGCAACATGCGACAGCTACACAAGCCCTGGCGTAACTGTAGCTGAGTGCACGCCGAAGCAGGTCGATTATGCCACTCCCTTTGCATGCGGTCCTCTGGTGGTCCTAAGCCTCGCACTGAAGTCAATTCAAGTGGATACACAACGGCACGTGGTGGTGCGGTGGTAGGCTTACCATTTTTGGCAAGCTTAACAGCTAGCGTCCATGCCTACTCGCCTTGACAGCGTGTACAACCCAGCGAACACTGCTCTCGACGTGCCGAGGCTTCGTAATCTGCTCCAACATGGACAATTGACGCACACGCAAGCTTCAGCGGCCGTCCAAGCACTCCAGCTGTACCAGCAGGCCTTTGTGCACTCGAGCTACTGCATCAGCAACCATTCCCAGCTGCTCCTCTCAGTCGGAAGGAGAGGCCGCGTGACTTCTTCAGGATGCGTGCCTCTTCAGCCTCAGTCCAACAAGGAGCTCGCGTGGATTGGCGATTCGGTCTTGCAACTTGTTTGTACTGAGAATCTGCTGGAGGAACAGCCCGTTGCGCCATCAGACCAGTGCATCGGGCAGCTCACAATCTCACGGAGCAAGATTGTCAACAATACGGCACTCAGCAAGCTCGCTCAGCGGCTGGGGTTCGACCAGCTGCTTCTATTGGACCAGAACATGGAGCGAGTGGACGCGAGGAGCAACCAAACGCTGCTCGCGGCCTGTTTTGAGGCGTTCGTCGGCGCTCTCTACCGGGACCAAGGCCTCGCAGCCTGCAAGGACTGGTTGGAAGGACTGCTGCCTGAGGACGAATGCTGCCTGAGGACTGCTGCCTGAGGACGACTAGAGCTAGTGCGTTCATTGCATGACGATGGTTTCGAATTGCGCATGCATCGAAGTGCGCTACCGCCCCCTTGGATCCGTGCAATTGCCGCGCGTTAACGGACACCAGGGCGTATGCACCCAGTACAGGCATGATGAGGCTCAGAGTCAGAGCCAAGATAGCTATGACAGCCAAGCGGTACACATTGCCGACTTGGGTAAACACTTAAGCATGCATAACATAAGCTTGCTAGGGACCAGGTTCATGTTATCATACGTCAAATGTGCGCGGTCTGCCCAGGGTCTGCCACCGGTGACCGAGTACTTGCTGGGTATCTTTATTTAGCAGTCAGAAGTCAGAACCCGTACACGAGGAACTGGGGCGAGAGCGCAAACGCGCATGTGGAAGGAACAGACATGCATGCACATGCACGAGCATTTTTGCCAGTGGCATGTTCGTTATCTTGGCTTAATCTTCGTCATGGAGTGTGGCTTTGAAACCAGGTCCCTTGCATCTACCCTGACAATCGGAGGCTGAGTTCTGAGGCAGCAGGTCTGCAGAATCTCACCCAGCAACCGAGATACGATAACCTCTGCGCAGTGCCCAGACGATATTCTTGTAAATACACAGTTGCGCACTCGTGTGTATGTCTGCCTGTGCGTAGTGCGGTAACGATGTTGCTGCTCTGCATTTGGTACTTCAGGGCCTTTGACAAGGTGCACGCCTTGTACCACATCAAGTCCCTTGTGAACAGGCACTGTTGATATACTGCACTCACCTCCATGCTAGCGCTGACCTACAGGTTCGGTCGGTCAGCGAGCTGCTGGGTGCCGAACGGGCGCACCCGCCTTTGTTATGCCTACCTTTGTGTGTTGATGAGGCCGCAGGATCTCAAGGACTGCATGAGGTGTAGTTGTGTCGTTGTCGAGCAGTGAATGCTGCAGCGATACGCGCCTGTGATGCTGCCTGCCAAGTCCTCAAGCGCAAGGGTGTTGCACCCTGTTGCTACCAAGCAGCAAACAAGCAGCTTGACTTTTATCCGCTGGAGTGCTTCGTGGAGCGGCCTGTCTGCGCTGCGCTGCCATGAAAGGCGCGGGCGCAAGGTTGGGCCTGTCGTGTTGCGATTGAAAGGCCTTGTCACCCTGCCTAGGCTCCACAGTCAAGATTGTCCCAAGCGAAATAACAGGCCGCTCACAACCAGTAGCAACAACAGGGTGCAACACGGTTGCAAACACGTAAGGGCAAACAGTAATGCAACACACAAAGAGGCCGGGATCGCCGGATGAGGCAGTTGGCACAGAGCTCACAAGCGCACTTGCATTACTTTGGGTATTATATGACACCACAGGCTGGTAAAGACACTTAACTTGTGCCTTTTGCTGTCGTACTTTTGGACGAGAAATCTCGAAATCAAAGCCCGCTCAAAGAACTTATGAGCCCAAAATTCACAGCCCAGCTTTGTCACCACTTTGAGCACCACCTTGCACAGTCGACCCGCCACTACTCAACCATGCAGTGCGTCGCTTCTTCCTCGTCCCGCGTGGCTGCTAAGCCAGGTCCGCGCAGTTTCTTTGGCACCATGTGCACCCGCCTCCAGCTAAGTTTATCTGTTGCCAAGGCGCGCCACGTTCGCCCTCTTAACTCGGTGCCTGTCTGCAACTGCTCTTGCTGTCTGCAGCCACCCGCCAGGCGGTCGCACGCTCTGGTCTGCGTGGTGAGTTGGGGCGCTGACTATCCTTGTCAGAAATGAAGCTTGCAGTTCTGACAGCCCAGTTGTGACACGCCATCATCTTTACGAACGCTGTTACGTTGTGTTCTGGCGCGCAGTGGTGTGCAAGGCCAACGCTCAGCGTGACCTGGCCAAGAAGGTTGCCCTGGTTGCCAGCACCCTGCCCGCTGCCATCGTTGCCAGCCCCGCCTTCGCCCTGGTGAGAACCAGATGCAAAATCTGGACCACGGCAGCTTACCTTGGCTCGCAACAGCACAAGGGCAACCTGCGGACTTCACGCTCGTTCTGGCTTCCTGTGTGGCCTGCGCTACCGAAAGTGATGTAAAACCCTTATCGACGGGGTGCATGCCCTGACTCGCAGGTCGATGAGCGCCTGAACGGTGACGGTACCGGTCTGGTCTTCGGCGTCAACGACTCCGCTCTGGGCTGGGCGCTGGCTGGCGTGTTCGGCCTGGTGTGGGCCGTTTGGTTCAGCGCACAGAAGGACCTTGGTGACTTTGAGGTCAGTTGATCTGGGTCAGCGCGAGTGGGGCCTTGCGTGGCGAGTGCTGCATGGTTCAAGGACTGCAGTTGCTGCAGGCATGGCTAAGAGCTGACATGTAGGCACCGACTGCCTTCCGATTAGCGCATGGGCGCAGGTGTGTGGGCGTGCGTGTGCCACGATGGTCCGGGGGATCCGTGTTTCACCCCAGTGGCAGCACAGTAGGGATGTTGATAGTCTAGCATGAGCATACGTGCCTTTGTCCATTCGTGTGGCCTCCAGCATGTAGGATCTACAAGCCTGAGACGCAGGTGGCATATGCGTTTTAACCGCCTTCTTTCTTTCGTTTGTATGCTTGCAGGACCCCGAGGACGGCCTGAAGCTCTAAACTGCTGTCAGGTTGTGATGAGCAGCTAGCAGCGGCTGCAGCAGCGAGAAGAGTTTGTAGCATGTACAAAATGGAGTTCCGCAGTTTTGCCAGGCCAGTGGCATGGCACCCGCTACTCTTAGTCTGACGCTTCCTTCCTCATTCCCTGTACCATCATTCGCGCTTGCGCACCCACACCAGCCTTCATCTGTATGAAGCAAGGTGCCAAGCGGAGAGCGGAGCAGTGTGAAAAATTCACCCGCAGTGAAAGCACTGTTTGACACGCAAGGGACCTCACGTCACCCCCTCACCTGCCTCAATAAGGTGGTTACATGGCATCACGCATGTTTGTCATGTAAATCGATCAAATCCGTTTTTCTGGCTGGGCGTGTGGCACCGTTTGTGATGCTCAACATGGAGGTGCACTCTGTATGTACAACGGTCTGGCCAGCATATGCATCTTGATGATAGATGGAGTGAATGTAAGCAGCGTGCAGCAGGACTTCAGAAGACAAGACTAAGAAGAGCAAGGTTTAGGCCCAATTTACGGCCAAGGGTGTGCAGCAGCTGGTGCGGCAGGGTAGGGCGCTAAGTGCATATGAAAAATTGCATTAGCAGGCTCGGGGACTGTTCTCATTGCGCCTGCCTCCTGGCTCCCCCACCGCGCCCCCGTGCGCATGCAGGTCAGAAGAAATCCTGTTTTGGTCCAACTGCACTGGTACTCGACATGTGCAATGTACAGGATTTATCAGGTTTCGGATTTCGGATAGTGAAATAGTGCTTCGTGTGCAACAACAAGCAGTACCTAGTAGCATGTACAGTGCACTGCAGCAGTATGTGCAACACACACTTGCACATCACAGGATGAATACAATGGATAGAAACACCCTCGCCTGGAAACACCTGCTCACGTCAGATCAACAGTGTCACAACTCGTGACTCATAAGCAAGACGTCAGGCCGACAACAGGTGATGTGCCCGGCCCCGCCAGGCCTGTGCTGGCAATGTCCGCGATGTGCTGCCGGTGCCCCTGCACATACTCCATTGCCTCCACCATGGCCTCTGGCACGACATGCTTGACTTGGCCGGACTTGGCGATGAATGCAAAGCTGAACACATTGGTCACCACAGGCTGCTCGGGTGCGCCTGGGGAAAGCTTGGACGCACGCACATGCACGCGGATGACGGGGCCTGACGTGTACACCACCTGCCCGCTGAACCGCATCAGGCAGCCTGCATAGCACATGGCCACACCAGCAAGCCGCCCTCAGAGATGCGCTCGCGCGATGGTGAACATACATACACCTATGGCACTGAACTCGTGTTCCATCCCCGAGTGGCGTGGTCGGCACCGACAATAGTGTAGTGAACTGCATGCATGGAGGTTGATTGAAACCATGGCCACACCCTGGCTCCAAGCATGCTTACTGCATGCACGGTGTATTGATGCAGCCAGCTGGTAGTCTGATACTGCACCAACGCACTGCACGGTACACTTGCCTACTCGTAAATTCCCTCCAACTCACCGATCGGGACCGGCAGCAGGAATGCGACGTCGTCCATGGACACCGGGTCACACCATTCACCTGTAGGTAGAGTACCGTAAGCACTGTCAACAACACACAGTAGGCAGCAATACAGACTACGCAGATACAGACTAGCCTCTTCTCAGCCAGCCATCAGCAGTCTGCTGCAAACGGGCGCTTGCGGCCAAGGCTCCGATTCCGTCAGCCAGTCGGAATCGGAGCCTACATGCAGGGCTAAATGAAGCATGGGTGTTGGAATCGCTCAGACGATCTTTGGCACATCAGTTGGTAGGCAATCACAAGCACGCAGCAGCAAGCACACCAGTACGCCTCCGGCCAAAGCCCACCAATACCGTTCAGCAAGTGCAAGCATGTTGCCGCGAGGCCGCTCCCTGCGCTGCGCTGCCGCTCACTCACCAGCGTGTAGGGCAGCGGTCGCAAACGCGTGCTCAAACGCCAAGCGCAGCAAGTGGCCGCCAAAGATGGCGTTGAAACGGTTCCGGTCCTGCAGTGCAAAATGCAGGGAGGGCGGGAGCAGCCACAAGGCGCAGCAAGCACAATCCTCAGCTGCCGCTACAGCTCCGCCCCGACATGGCAGTCGACGCCTCAGCTACTGTAGCATGGTGCGGTGTTTTATCACACCCGCTCTGACAGCACCTGGTTGAAGCACACTGTCGGATCAAGGTCAGCCCAGCCCAGCCAACAACAAAAACCGTGCATGGCCCGCTGCACGTGCCTCCTCCTCTCACCCATCCAGGCATTCAGCGGACTGTGTGCAGCAGCAAAACCCAGTGCATTTACGATTCTACGCACCTGCGAGTGCATCAGGCACGAGCTCTGCAGCAGCGTGCGCCGCATCGGCACCGCCTCACGGTAGTGCCGATGGTGGGCGTGACGTTGCCGCCCGGCCCCAACCGCGTGACCCCCCACGCCCGCATCCGCCCCGGACGCCGCGCCGCCGTCGCTGCCGCCCTCCAAGGCCCCGCTGCCTGGCGCCGTGCTTGAGATCGCGGCCGCACCGGCGGGCGCGTTGGCGTAGAGCTGGTAGTTCCGCAGCAGGTCGTGCACGATGGCGATCTCCTCTGCGCTGGGCGGCACGCGCTCTAGGTTGAGCTCGCGCTTGCGCTGCCGCTGCTGCATGTGCACCTACAATGTACGAGGCGGATGGCAGTGAGGAGGCTTGAGCAATTGAGCATGCGCTCGGCGGCAGACGCTGCGACATGACCACGTAGGGCACGATGATTGCACCGCATAAATCGCATTGCCTATGTGTGCTGCTGCTGTCGCAGCATATGAGCACGTCTGCGAGCGTGTGCATGGGACTATGCAAGCTCACACGCTCACCACCGTCTCCATGCCAACGGCAAGCCACTGCATCTCTTGCACGCTTACAATACACACGCATGCGTACACACGCATGCGTAGGAGGCACATCCGTGCTCATGTCATGCACGTACGATTGTAGCGGGACAGCGGTATGGCCCAAGCGCCGTCTGCGCACCTGACCCTTGGTGAAGAGCTCCTTGTCGCGTTGTGTCACGAGGTCCAGGAGGGGCACCGCCACACCGCCAGTCATGTCCTTACGGCGGGACACCATCACAAAGCGGGCGGTGCCCACCAGCTGCCAGTCGCTGGCAGCGCTGCTGACGAAGCCGCCTGCTGCGGCGGTTGATTGCAGCGGCGGGACCGGGCCGGGAGTGGGCGGCTTGCGGCTAGAGATCTCGATCAGCACCTCCAAGCTGCTGCGCCCGACCCACGTCACCTGCTCGGTGCGGCACGCAGCAGTCATTTGACATACGTGCAGTGGCTCATACCTTCTCCTGAACGCTTTGCGTGTGCACACTCTATGGTCCTGGTTTGCTGGGTGACAGACGTGTCAACCTATACTTTGTCTTGTGTATTAGCGTGTACTGACCGGCCAGTGAGTGCCTGAGCATACGCACGCAATCAGTTGGCATACGGATCCTCCACCAATCTCAACCGGCCATCAACACCGGTGCAGACTGGCCTGACGTTGGCACTACTGCCAGTACGGCAGCAGACAGCACACCCGTTCGCACCTGGCCCACCAGCCGCAAATCGCGATCCAATGTGATCGGCGGTACATGCTCCTCCTCCTCCTGAATGAAGAATGCGGGACTGGGCAGTACAATGCCCGGAAACGCCGCCGGCCCTGGAGCAAAGTCCGGCGATGCAGTGTCTGTCGTGGCGGACCCCGTGTTGTCATTCGCCTCTCGGTCGCTGCTGCCGCGGCTGCTGCTGCTGCTACTGTGGCGGCTGGCAGCATGGTTTGTGCTGCTGCTCTGCTGGGCGATGGAGGGTGAGGAGTTCGAGGCGGATGCTGCCTCTGGGGCGTCACCACGGGAGGCTGCAGCAGCGGTGGCGCCCTGCAGCCGTGTTGGTGGCGGCGCCCGCATCATCCATGTGATGCGGTCTATTGCGGCAGTCACAAGCGCGCGGTCATGCAGGCCGCAGTGCCGCGCAGCGACATCGCCTGCAGTGATGGCCAGCCAGGCGACGGCGGTTGGCAGTGGCAGGTGATGAGTAACCATGTCAGTATGTGGTGAAGTCAGGCAGCAGGCAGGCCACACACACACACACGCCCTCAATAACTTGGCGTCTGGATTGACTACCAAGAAGGAGAGCTTCTGAGCGGCGCATGCGGGCCCGTGTGGTCCTTGCAGCACTAGGTGCCAGCTCTGTCATTACCGAGGCGTCCTAGTGCGCTGCCGAGTGGGTGCAGTGGGGGCTGCCAGTATACTGTATACACCCACGCACCCCCTCATGGGATGCATGTGTAGGCGATGCATGCACGAGGAAGGCAAGCGTGTGGCTCACTGGCTGCCTCGCTCACCCGCCAGCGTGTCTAGGTCCTCCAGCAGCAGCCCAAAGCGCACGCGGTTGCTCTCAAAGCGCTGGTACTGCTCGCGCAGCGCGGCGTGCGAGGAGAAGGGGTACACCATCTCCAGGTAGGACTCGCACGGCCTGATAGGCAGCAGCAGAAGAAGGCAGAGGGGTGGGCGTTTCACTGCGCTCGTTCAGCAGGGCGCAGGCAGGTGCAGTGAATGGCATAGACCGATAGACTACAACCAAATGAAAACGCAAACTCGTCATGTGGCACTGTGGTGCACACTGCTACTGCATACAGGCTGCCTTAATCACTGCCGTAATCACCTGCGGCTTGCAGGCGTGGCAAGAGGCGCAGTTGCAATTGATGCAAGCGCGGGAAATGACTGGGCGCTGCCTGTGTCAAGGTTGGGCAGGATATCTTCTGGGCGGGGCTGCGTGGCAAACGCATTTTTGGCGGGCGTGCAGAGGGAGTCGTATGTTGATAGATGGTGCAACACAAAGGGTTTCAGTGAGGGCGACTAAGCAGTGCGGGAAGAACGACGCGTCGCAGAGTGCATGTTCACAGTGCAGCCCAGTTGCACTCCCTAAGGAAGTATGGAAGCGGCATGTTCATCAACTTGCAAGTCAGCGTGTGTATTAACGTTCGACCAGCTTACCAGGAACCGAACGTGGAGCTTGCGGCTTTCAAACGAGCGCTGTCGATGAACGCCCATTTCCCAGGAGAACGGCATTACATTTTGTAGCTCCATAGCTGTAGAAGCAGCAACCAAGCCCTCGGGAAACTCAATAGCAGGCTTGCGGTCGTCGCTCAGCGCACGGCGTGCACCGGAAAGTGAATCCATCGAACGCGCCGACGGGATCGCCGTGTTGACTCCAAGGTGAAACCCTCGTAACGCGCTGCTGCACGCAAGACGGCAGAGCGCTGCTCGCCGTTGTTGCATCTAGCAAGCTAGAGCGCCTGCCTGAGAGTACACCGTGCACGCGTCAGCGCATGGCTGTAAAGCACAGTAAGTGTCTATACACACACAACAGTGTTGCTGGGCATATAAATCCTTGAAGAGAATCAACTCGGGCAGGCGCACACTGAAGAGAATCAACTCGGGCAGGCGCACATAATGCAGTATATGGAGCACGGATCTTGCCTTGGGCAGTTGGGGTCTATGCCCGCCATACCGAACGCGCTTTTGATTGCAATGGTACATGGGAACATGGTGCTCTCGCTCTGCCTTAATGAAATGAAATTACACATGGCAACGAGGCTTAAGCGTGTCCTGTACACTGGTTGTATGCACTGGCAGCTGTGCTGACCTGACACATACAGAAACTGACTGGGACCGCTTTAGGGTCCAGCTCACAATGTGCTCTGAAACTCATTCATTTCGGGCGGTGGTTTTCTGAGGACTATGGCCTGGCACTAGGAAGTCACATAGCAGCCGCCTGCCGCTATGGGCTCCAGTAGTGGGGGCAGTCTTGGCGTATCAGGCTTGTTCCAGCGCGTTTGGCGACAGTTGGACGCAGTGCTCGTGCTGCTGCCCCCACCAGCAGACCAGCCCTTCCGCATCCTTTCACTCTGGCCCAGGAAGAGCCGTAAGCGCGGCCGGACCGACGATCACACGGTCCAACACTTGGCAGGGCAATTCTCGAATGCTGAGTCGGGCACGACTCACGTGTCAGCCACGCAGTCAGCCGGAGGTGCAGTGTCGTCAAGCCCTGCAGGTTGCGCGGAGGGCCTCAAGCATGGAAGCAGGCCACCTGCACAGGCCCTCAGTGAGCAGCTGCGGAAGCTGATGCCCTTCACGCACCCCATCTCATCGTACCGTGTTCGCGCGTTCGAGGACAGGAGCTTGGAGCTGCGTTATGTTGAGGTGAGGGCAACGTAAGTACGCTGCGCACACACTGGTTTACTTATTGCGAGACAGGGTTGTTCGCCTGCCTGTTTTGGGCTTTGCATCATGCAGCAGTCAGCACCAGCTGAGCAGCACGCTGACGCAGCGACTTTGGATTGGTCCGTTCTGGCCACCTGCCTTGCCTGCAGGCACTGAACACTGTTCCACCAGACTCAGGCTTGCACAGTCAGCACTCTCACATCCATGGTAAGCTGCACCAAGCACAGCAGGACGCCGGTAGCAGCCTGGCAGCAGCTGGCGGTCCGCCAACCAACGGACAGTCGGTGCCACACCTCAGTGCACGCAAAACGCATGGCAGCAACGCTGCAGAGGCAGGCAACACTGCAAATTTCCCTGGATCAAGCTTTGCTCAACACCCGCAGCCTGCCTCTCGGTCACCGTACGAGAGCTACATGGACGTTACATATCACCTGTCGCACCTGACAGAGCTGCGAGAGGAGTACCTGCTCCCAGCTGTTGCTACCGAGGTTCACTGCAATGACCATGATGCCCCCCACAGTAGCAGCAGCAGCAGCAGTGCCTGTACCTGCACTGGTGAGCACAGCGGGGACACGCTCGCCATTAGCACTGCGACGCCACCGCCGCCGCCGCCTGGCAGCGGCCAGCGCTGGTGCCGCCGCCTCCTCAACCTGGGCCACATGCTGGAGGTTAGTTGGTGGTTACTTGGCGGCGACTTGGTGTTCTGTCTGTTGCAACTCCGCAACCACGCTGAATGCTCCAGCAGCGCACTCTTGTAAATACGGCAGGCCGCTCCTCCCACCGCCTGTCGTACGTTAGGGGTGCGAAATCGCTGCAGCTGGAAACGATGCATGGCAGCCTCCCTGGTTCAATGAAGGCTGTCTTGCGTAACTGACCCTGCCACATGTGTGGATCACACCTCTGTGACCTTACGTGTACCGCAGCCTGAATCCTGCCTGAATCCATGCATCGGGTATGTGCGGAGCTGTCTTGTCTTGCACTGAAGCACAAACACTCTACCAAGCGTGGGCCGGTGGGTGCGTGCGTACAGGGTTGCCATCCCCAGAGTTGCAAGTTTGATGCAGTAGGAACGATCACGGCGGTCCGCCTTTGTCAGGAATACGGCTGTCTCACAAAGCCTTAACCCTGCAACATGCCGTGTCAAACACGGCACGCATGCGCGCATGGCACATTGTCCAACCTGCAGGGGGGACGCAGCCACTGTTTTGAACGCCACATTGTTAAGTGGCATATGCTCACACGGGTGCGATGGTGCAGGCTTGGCCAGTCGTAATTTGATGCTGTTTGCTTTCTGGCAGGACATGGACACGTTTGCCGCTGACGTGGCGGCACGTCACGCGCCCATGGACGGCAGCCGCATGCTGATGACCGCTTCCCTGGACCGATTAGTCATTGTACCGCCGTCCTCGTCCACCCTGATCACCCTGTCGTCTGCGCCCGGGATACCCCTATCGGCAGCAGCAGCAGCAGCAGCAGCATCGTCTGCAGCCCCTTGGCAAAGCAGCGCCGCACGCCCAGCGCTGCATGGCGATCTGGGTCCGCTGTTTGCGGAGGGGGTATCTGTTCGCATGGCCATGACGGCCCCGGAGCATGCGCGCAGCCATCACCTGCATTCCGCACATGGGCTGGAACCTGCGCCACTGCAGCCGCCGCCACTGCAGCAGCAGCAGGGGCAGGCTGCTTGGGTGGTGGGGAATGGGGATAGCGGGTGGTGTGAGGATGTGCGGCTGGTGGGTCAGGCCACATGGGTCAGCAGGTCCACCATGGAGGTCATGGTGCAGCTCATGGCCCTGCCTCCCAACACAACCTCATTAACACCAGCACCAGCACCACCCTCAGAACAGCCCATATTCGCAGCAGCACCTGGCACGCCACGCCTTTACCGATCCGATGGTAATGTAGCCAGTTCGGCGGGAGGGGACACGCTTGCAGGCGCGCGGAGAGGCGTGGCCGGTGCGCGGGCGGCGCCGCGGCTGATGGCGGTGGGGCACTTTGTGATGGCCAGCCGAGAGCCCTCGCTGCGGCGCGCGCTGCCCGTGGCGGCGCTGCGGCGTGACACGCGTGACCAAGAGGCGCTCTTCCGCCGGGGAGCAGCACACAACAGGTGCGCGGGGGGATGACTGATGAGTGTGACAGTGCCCGTGATTGCCGCTATGTCTTCGTTGATCCAGGTCCACGAGCACGAGATAGCTACCGTAAACAAGATAGCCAAAGGAGTAGAGCACCGCTCTAGCGCTGAGCTGGATAAAATGAGTACATGGTACGCTGGTTTCTTCGACGCTCGTTGGCAGCCGAGCTGCGGCGCCGCACAGCCCCTCGGCACACGCATTGACACACGCAATAAGTCAATGACACACCTGAGGCCCAGTCACACCAAGGTTTTTGAGGATCAAAACTGACATGATGTTGGTGATGATGTCTTTGGTGTGAGCACATTTGGTTTTGCAACGGTTTTAGCATCACAATTTTCTCTGAAAAACAAAAACCTGAGCTACTTGTGTACCTGGCTCACTGGCTGGCACGCACTTGGGCATGACATTTGACCACCGTGCACCAATGCCAGCAAGGCACTGGTGAGCTGATGCCACCCGACTGGTAACTGCAAGCACACACGCGTGTGTGCTAATCCACGCCCTGGCGTGCGGCCCATCATTTTGCTCCGTAGGTTCCGGCAGCACCGCCGGCAGCGCGACGCAGCGCCCCTGAAGCCTCATGAGGCGCATGTGCTGGCGCTGCTGGCGCAAGCGCTGTACAGCGGGGGGCACGTCAGCGCACACCTCATGGCGGCCGCTCTGACAGGATCCACAGGCCCTGCAACCTCCATAAGATCTGCAGGATCCACAGGACCGCATGACGGCCCCAGCCTGACACACGGCGGCAGCAGCAGCCGTGGCAGTGATACCTGTGGTGGTGGCGGTGGTGAGGGCAGTGAGGGGAGGGCCATGCACCGGCTGCCGCTGCTGCCGGTGGTGCCGATGGCGTCGACGCAATTGCAGCGCGTGTGCGCAGCAGAGTTCCAGGTGAGGGCATGTGAGGGGTGGAACAACAACCAGCCGGCAGCTACGAGAGCAATGGAGACTTGGAATGAGGGCAGTGTCATCAGCTTGCATCCACCGAAGTCCGCACAATGCATATATGCAGGCGTGCCCTGTCCCGTCCTTGGGCGCCCAAGGTCCAACTCTGCACCTAGCATCCAACTGGTGTTCTTTTTGTTGTTCTCTGCTGCACCAAGCGCGCCATCTGTCAGCCCGCTTTGTCCCACCTGCCCGCCCCGCCCTGCTTATGCGATCCTCCTCGTCGGTGCGCTGCCCTCTCCATCCCCCGCCCCGCCCCCACCCGCCCCTCCTCTCTCCATCAGGACCGCAACACGAGCGCCACCACGTTCGGCGGCCACCTGCTGCGCATCGCCGCGGAGCATGCAGCGGCGGTGGCCACCACGCACGCGGCCGGCGCACCCTGCGAGCTGCTGGCGCTGGAGGAGGTGGCCTTTTCCGCGCCCGTCAGGGTGGGCGAGATCATGGTGCTGGACGGGCACGTCGTCATGGTGCACCCGCCGTTCAACGTCATCACACCCGCCGAGACCGCATCGCGAGGAGCTCTTGCTCCTGGGAGGTCTGGGGAGGCCACAGCGGGATCAGCAGCGGGATCAGCAGCGGAGCGAGCGGCTGGGTTGGGAGGGGTTATGGCTGGTAGCGGTGATGGAAGCGGCAAGGACGGCGCAGAGGGGCGTGCGGTGCTGGAGGTGTTGGTGCGCATCAGCAAGCACGGCCTGAGCCTGCCGGGCGGCGCGGGGGCCGGCGGCGATGGCGCCAGCGCAGTGCACAACGGGGCTCCCGGCGACGGGAGTGCAGCTGGCACTGCTCCCGCTGCAGATGCAGGACCCAAGGATGCCGAGGCCAGTGCCAGTGCCTCTGCCTCGACCGGCGGCACGGCCAGCAGCAGCAACGGCAGCGTTGCCAGCAGGGGCACGGTGAGCCACCCGGCGCTGGCGCTGACGCTGCGCGGCGTGTTCCTGGCGCCGCGCGGGGCTGCGGTGCCGCTGGTGGCGCCCTCCAGCGGCGCTGAGGTGGCGGAGATGCTGCACTGCATGCGTGCCACTGAGGCGTTGGAGGCGGCGCTGTCACCAGCCTGAGGCCCACAGCCGCAACCTCAGCCCGGCGAGGCGTCTCGGGAGGCGTCGTGATCGCGGGCGACAGGGCAGGACTGATAGCGAATGCCATGCCATGTGTGGCACGTGTGTGCGCCCTCAAGTGCAAGATGCGGCTCTTTCTGCAGTGCTTCGCTGGTGTCCTATACTCTGTGCGTGTTCATGCCCATGTCCTTTCCCTTAGCTCGATTGGAAGCAGTGCACGCAAGTGATTCATGTAAGGTATTTAGGTATGTGGCATGGTGATCTGACTGGCCGACGCCATTCTGCGTCGTTCATGCTATATGCCACGCCATGCCCTCTGACGTGTTCCTGGCTTGCATGCCTCTGAGAGTGTGTGCGCCATTCGTATGCAACGTATCGGGTTGTGTCTCGAGTGTGTTCCCACGACACATGCATTGATGTATTGGAAGCAGTGCAACTGGCATTAGTTCTCACGTACACCTGCGCAATGCCTGGTTATAGCGTTAATGCCATAATGACTGATCTATTGAACCCCTCACATGCTTTCAGTTGTGCTGTGACCCTTCACAGCACACATGCATGTCATGATTGCGCAGGCGTATCCTGTGCTGTGTACTGCTTTGAGCACCCAAAGGCGCGTCATGCTGGCGATTGCAGAGAATTGTGCGGGAGAATGGGCGGTGTTGGCACCGGCAGGGCAAACATAAGCATGCGTAAGCAAGCCATAGTCATAGACCAGAGGCCATGTGCACGTGGTGAATGCAGACGGATGTCAACCAATTTGGAGCAGCTGCATTGTGTGTGCATGTGTGCACGCTGGCGTGGCCTTGGGCCAGGTTGTGGTGCTCGTAATGCGTCGCATCCGAAGTTGCATGTTGTCACCAAGCAGTCACCAAGCAGTCAATTGCCACACTGGTGTCGTGTATGCCACATCTGTGCATGCGAGATGTGAGCATCCTCAGGAGCTCCCTGCGTTGTCCGTGCGGCCTTTTGCGGTATCAAAGTATCGCTCCGAGCACCGTTGCTTCCACTTGCGTACGTGTCCAATACTGGACCATGGAGATATTTATGCCTGACACGCAGACGTGGCGCTTGTTGTATGTGAGCGGGGCGCAATCATGGCAGGCCTGCAGCACTGCACGGAGCATGACTGCTTCAAGTCATTTCCTTGCCCTTCTTGCCTGTGCCTGTGACCCGGCTGGTAACAGGTACAGCCGTGCAGGAACCAGCGTTGGCACACCCATCACACACTCTGGCACGAAGCTTAACTATTGCGCAATTGTGATCTGTCGCACGGTGGGCTCGCACTGCTTCGCTCCTGCTTTGCACCGACGACTTGAACGGTATGTGCAGCGCTCTCAGAACTGTTGCTACCACATTTTGGTACTACCTCGGCCATCTTTGTCTGCCTATGACTGTGGTAATGGAGTCCACACGATGCCCGCCACACCTGTTGTATTGGTTGGCGAGCGTGGATAGTTGCCATCGCACCATCAAACCAGGCATCAACATATCTGACACATGGGTAAACACAGCTGTCCGGCACGTGTACAGATCTCTGGTTGCTGCTTTGCTCTGTTTTGTGGTGAGCCTCACCGTTGCAGTGGTCTCGGCTGACAACCAAGGCCGCAAGTTTGCAGTGCTGGATAAGTGGAGGCCCCGTTGTGCAAGGCGTGCATATTGAGTACATATGTAGCCTGCCAGAAACTTCATACAAGCCTGACGTGGCGCGCAGGCAGGCGCAGGAACGATGCTGCCAGTTCATCATCAACCCTGCTGTGTGTACGCGCGTGTGTGGAACTAGGTACTTGCCTCTACTACCATACCTCTTCGCCTTGGAGAACTATGCATCTAGCATGCATTCCAGCATGAATTTGGTCAATATGAGAACTTTGACTGTGGTAGGCTTTTCACATTGGAGGTTTGCCTGGGTTTCTGTTTTGGTATAAAGCGTATCCTCCTAGGCCCTCGATTCATCCATTGTTAACTATTTGCACACACACCCATAGTCGGACTCGTCAGTCGGTTTCAAAACCCCCGTCGCTTGACGTGTCCTGATTTTGGCTCATCCAACTTGCCCAAGATGCTGCAAATGAAGCCCACCTCCAGCCTCAAGCTTGGTCACGGCGCTGGTTGCGCTTGCTGCAGCGGCCGCAGCGTGGCTCGCGCAGCTATGGCCCGCGCTAACAGGGTCCGCCGTGCCCCTCTGGCCGCACCCGTGCGCGCTGCTGCCACGAACGGCGTCGCCACCTTGGAGCAGGTCGCAACCTCCGCTGCACCTGCCCCCAAGAGGCGTCTGGCAGAGAGGCACGGGGACATCCTTCAGCACTTCCCCTCAGCTATGGGTGTTGACGACTTCATTGGCCGTGTTGAGGTAGGCTTTGTGATCATTGGACATGCGCATGCGCGCTCGTACACGAAAGGGCTCTGTTTCTCTGCTTGGTTGCGCGCACTCTCATAGATATTGATCTGTGCTGCATATATTTTACAGGTAGCTCTGGCTGGCTTCGGCTTCACTGGTGACAACACCATTGGTGAGTTCAGATTGTCGATTGTGCTTATCCAACTTCTGTGGCCTTGCACGTCGCGGTATAATGCTGACCACATGCTGTGCCTTCTGCTTGCAGCCATGACCAACCTGTGCCGTGACGAGGTCACTGCCGTGCTCAAGGACAAGATTGAGACCATCTTCGGTGCTTCGTTCAACACCAACGGACTGGGTGCAGGTGCGTTGTAGGGTTGGGGTGTGTGCTGACGAGGATAAGGTTTCTGGCTGAGCGCTTATAAGGCTCAATCATTACGTACTGAGTTGCTTTATAAAGCACAGCAACTGTAATCGTAAGTGGACCTGTTGATTGCTGGCCTGTGTTGTGCTAACTTGGTCATGGTGTGCGTTCGTTGATTGCAGTCCTGACATGCGGTGTCACTGGCATGAAGGCTGGCCTGAGCCACTCCCCTATGTGCAACGTGAGTATAGGCTTTCAATTGTCCGCAATATGTAGATTTTGCTAGCTGCGTAGTATCAGTTTGCGCAGCCCGAGACCAGCACGTGCTTGCTGGCAGCAGTAAGATTGCTTTCACTAACTCTTGTGCTACTGCTGTGTACCTAATCTACAGGTGGGCCGTGAGCGCTACGTGTTCTTCGCTTTCCCCCACATTGCCATCAACTCTGATGCCGAGATGGGCGCCATCTCCCGCCCCGGCCGCCCGAAGCAGTCCTGCGCCTGCGGTGCCCTGCTGGCCATCCTGGGTGACCTGAAGGCCAACGGTGTGGAGGCGTCTTGCAAGGTGCCTGGTGTGCACGACCCCCTGGAGCCTGAGCTGACCATCCTCAAGCAGCGCCTGGCCCGCCGCGTGCGCTACGAGAAGCTGAATGTTGACCAGCTCGACCTGCCCGGCCTGACCCAGGTGAGAGCAATAGTTGTACGCTTGGTCAACGCTTTGCTTGTACTGCGCCGTGCTGTGTGCGGACATTGCCCTTCTGATCTTGGTCAGCCTAGTCTGGATTGCTGGCTTTTGTGCATGGTACATGCACATGCGTGCACAGCATGTATGGCACCTATCAGAGGGCAGCTGTCAACATGCATAGGATGTCGACTCTACCATGCGGTGAGGCATGGCATATGGTGTCCTTCTGCGTAGCATGCTTGCCTGCTGAATGTGATCAAAGCTGCCACCGGCCGCTACCTACTGACAATCGTGCTATTGCATGCGTGCCTCTTGGTGTGTGCAGGTGGCTGAGCGCACCATCAGCGACGACCTGGAGTACCTGATTGAGAAGGCCGTGGACCCCACCAAGGCCGACTACGCCGTCATCACCGGCGTGCAGATCCACAACTGGGGCACTGAGCTGTCGGAGGGCGGCGACGTGTCGCTGGAGTTCGTGGCGCCCGCCAAGTGCTACACGGTCGTGAATGGTATCAAGACCTTCATTGACCTCCCGCAGGTGCGACCTGGGTGCGAGAGATGGGATGGGATGGGATGAGGCGGGACAGTCTGGTTGGCTGCGGACGGGACATGTGCTGCTGCCATGCGAATGTTGGGCTGGGGTTGTCCTGCTGCCCTGACCTGTCATGAGTACCAGGCATGTGGGTGCCCTTTTGTGTACTGACATGCAGTGAGCCTACTGCGGTGCATGTGTCACAGCCTGCCGTGCGGGGGTCCGACTTGCAGCCTGGCTAGCAGCGCCTAACTTTGCCTCTAAACTCGGCGCTGCCGTGTGCGTGTGGTGCTGCAGGTGCCCGCCATGTCTCCCCGCCAGCTGCAGATCATGGCCTCCAAGTCGTTCGGCCTGCCCGTGCACACCATTGAGCCCGGACAGCGCGGCAGCACCCTGTCCGAGGTGCCCCTGGAGTACCTGATCAAGAAGCTGGGCGGCGGCAGCACCGTGGTGGACGGCTCGGACTACGCGCCCTCGTTCAGCAACCCCCTGGAGTGGCCCACATGGCAGGCGCGCATCCGCCTGGACAACAGCCCCAACCGCATGATGGGTGTGGAGCGCGACCAGTCGGCCCCCACCATGGACTCCCCGGAGCCCGTGCACCCCTCGTTCCAGGTGCCTGCTAACTGAAGGAGTACTACCGCGCCCTCGCGTGGTATAGAGTTGGATAGGGGCATCGGAGTCATCCCACCTGCTATTCTTGCTGGCCAGGCTGGCACGCAGGCGCACTGCAAAGTTTTGCCCGCTCAATCCGTGTGGGCACGGATGGGCGGGCCCCGGTGCGCGTTGCGGGGAGCAGCAGCGGCGGCGGCACACGTTTGGCTCGGTAGCGGCGAGCGGTAGTGTTGGCACGGCGGGTGCCCTCCGAAGGGTGCACTGATGGTGCATTACTTACCTCCTCCACACCTGCTGTTCGTGTGCCCTTTTCTACTCTTAAGCAGGGTCAGCAATGAAGTGAAGTAGGTCTGTGAATAATCAGCCAATGCCGCTGCCGCCACCGCTGCTTGTGTGATATCGGGCTATGCGAAATGCTGGTGTCAGCTTACTCGGCTGCTGAACGTGCAAATGGCGGGTGGACAACCCGAGATGCGAGAGAACGAGCGCTGTCTGTGTGTACGTGTTTCAATGAAGACGCTGCTGCTGCACAGCCTGACATCTGCGGCGTCGCCCAATGAACGCACCTGATGATCGCGCTGCTCACATGAGTCTCTGTGCGGCGCGCGTCTCTCGTACCTGACCATCGGTTAACGGACTGACCCACAAATGCATTTCCCAACCATGACCCAGGAATGTGTATGTTGCGCTGTGGCTGTCTGGAGTTGTGCATACTGCATGATGGCATTTGCATGCATCCAGTTGGTCGCCTGCTGCTGGCAGCGTGTGTTGCCAGGCGGTGGAAGATATGATGCTCACCCACTCGGAACGGTGCACTGACATGCAAAGAGACCCTCCATTTATTCCACACACTCGTCTGGTATGTACAGAATCCTTTTTGACTTGCGTGTTGCACCACCGTTGTTCCTCTGCACGCATGATCAGATGCCTGAACCAAGCACCCAGCAATGCTGGGGAAACTGTACCCAATCCTCGATTATCCTGGTGCGCCTCGCTACATGCAAGCATGGCGCCTGGGAGTGGGTCCGGCTGCTTGCTGACAAGTCTCTGGACGCAGCTTGCTACCAAGAGACTCATCATGTAACTTGCTTCCCTCGACCTGAGTGTCTTGCTCTCATATCAGCATCCTCACCAGTCTGAACCACCGTGTTGACTGGCCATCAGTAGTACTGCTCAACACTGGAAAACTGCACCATGGACTGAAGTAGTCCACCAGATGACCTGCCTGTGCCATATGCACTTTACGTTATCATACCAAAGTGGCAAGTGAGTTGATATGGTTTGTGTGGTTGCTTGCATAGGAGCCAGGATGGCACCACAGTGCAGCACGGTGATGCAAGCCCTGTGCCTCGGGCATGCACATGCATGCAGGCAAGCACTGTGTGAGGTGCACCACAGTTGCTGCGAAACAGCAAATGCGTGGTCAGCCGCTCAGCCTGCGCAGCTGCCAGGGCCATACATTACAATATTACATGCGACATGCACTCCAAGGCAGGGGCACAGGACAGAGGCAATGCACAGCGCACACATGCCCCGAGGGCCTACGAGGCCACCCTGGACATGTCTGTGGACAGACAGACAGTGAACACAGCTTCACATGCAGAGCACTGGCTACTCGTGTGGCATGTGGACTGCTGAGTGTACACATCCGGACCCCCAGCAGTTCACACGCCACACGAATAACCAGCGCGCTGGATGTGCAGCAGTGCTAGATGAGCTTGTTCAGGTTGATGGTGCCGGTAGGCAAAGCCATGAGGGTACCACACCGAGTGACGGAGCTGCCCAGCTTCTCAGCATGGGCTTATATGACTACGGTTTACCTCTGGGCACCAACAGTATCACACCCCAAACAACTGGACAATGCATGACCGTAGTGCAGTTGCATGTATCGCTCGAGTCACACAAGCCCCTCATGAATGAATGAATCTGTCACTAGGCGGTCCAGGAAGGCACGCAGGGGTGTGTGGGTGGTGCGGGCGGGCTGTATGCACGCCAGCCTGCTGGCGAGCTCAGCCTCCGCTGCCTGCAGCAGCTCAGCCTCCCGCCTCGCCCTCCTCGCCTGCTGCTCGCCCAGCGCAACACCCGCGCTGCTGCTGCTTCCACTCGTGTCACCCAGGGTGCTGCCAGCCTCAGCAACACGCAACTCGGATGCTGAGGCCAACTCCTGGGCTTCCCTACACGGGCCACACTCCTCCGCTGAGGGTGCTATTGCCAGCACCTCACACGCTCGCGCCAGCAGCGCATGCGGGAAGCATGGTGGAGTGCCTTCATGATGGCTGGCCGCCGTTGCCCCGTCGTTGCAGCCGGAATCATTGGGTTGCACAGCAGGGGGCGAGAGCGCGGCAGGGCCAGCGCACGAGCTTGACGGGGAGGACGCGCCTGAACGTTCGCATGGCGAGTTGCCATCTTGGTGCTCATTGATGCCCTGTGTATAGCAGATATGCTCCAAGCAGGCCGTTGCTTGGTGGAGGCACGCCCAGATGCATGCAGGTAAGGCTCCAGCCATGGTCACCGCCGCTGTCGCTGCTGCCGCCATCAAGGGTGCTCCTTGCAAACCGCGATCCCCACTCGCACCACCATCTATGTCACCATCATTGTCATCATCAGCATCCAGCACTTCCCAGTAAGCATCGTCCTCCCAGGCCTGGTCAAAGCTCGCACCACCGCAC